>WHYT01017338.1:364879-442563 GCA_009806455.1 Tetrax tetrax
CGCGCGGGGCTGCGGCACCCACCGGGCGGCCCGCGGCGGGAGCGCGCCCCGGGGTCCGCACCGGCACCCAGCGCCGCGGCCCCGCAACCGGCCCCGGCCCCGGCCCCGGCAGCGCCGCCCGCCCGATCCCGGCGGAGTCCCGGGGCGGAGCGGCGGCAGGCAGGTGGGTAACGTCGGGGCACCGCGACGGGAGGGCGGATTCGGCGGGACCTGTTGCAGCCCAGTGCCCCGCTGAGCGCCGGTGCCCTGCTCCTGGGCGGGCAGGGGGATTAGAGGCACCGAGGATCCCCCGAAACCTGAGCTCTGCCCGGTCCGGGTAAAGAGCGCAAGGAGGGGGCTGTCCCGGTTCCCCCCACCGGCTGCCCGCCAGCCGCTCGCCCCGTTTTGGGGTGCGGGACCTCACAGCGGGGTCCCGGCGGCAGATGGGGGGTGGAGAGGGGACAGAGCTGGGCCAAGGCCGCCCGGCGTCACCCGGGGGTGCCCCGGGGAGGGAAGTTCGAGCCGGAATGAGGCGGTGGGTCTCCCTCCACCCTGGGGGCACTCGCAGTGGATGGGGGAGGGGGGGACAGCCGGGGTGCGGGGTGCTGGAAAGGTTCCCCGAGCAGCAGCTGACCTGGGAGCCACTGCAGCCTCCAAACCCTTGGGCCCGGGGGTCACTGCCCGCTGGCTCCACACAGCTGGCCCTGAGGGGCTCGGGCAGGCTGTCCCCGCGCCCTGTCCCCTCCCGCTGGTGGTGACAGTGACTTTCTCCCAGGTGCAGGAGGGAGGAGAGGAGTCCCCGTGTCCTCGCTGCCCTGACGGATGAGGAGAAGCCAAGAGAAAGCTCCCATCAGTCCTTCCCAGCGGTGAAGCCCAAGACAGAGCTGCAAGTGGACAAACTGTGACAGGGTGACTGCCTGCCTGGCCCCGTCCCAGTGCCAGCACCCGCCGCTGTCCCCCCTGCCAATGCCAGCGGGTGGAAGCTGCGCGCTCGATCGCTGTGCCGGCGTCCCAAGTGTGGGGTCGAGCTGTGGGCCCCACTTTTTCCTGCGGAACAGTGGCAATGGGGGCTGCTCTCTCCACCGGAGCAGTTGTGGCAATTTCTTTTAACTGCGTCATCGCATTGCTCATCCTCGTCCTCTTCCTCATCCTCTGCAAAGCATGCAGGACCCCCTCGTGTCCCAGGAAGAGCCCTGCTTCTGACATGGATGAGACAAGGAATGAAGAGAAGTACCTGCTGCAGCCCTGAGCTGCCTGGGAACTTGGGTACCCAGCTGTGCCGAAGGAGTCGTGCCAGCCTGGATGCTTGCACTGGGACTGGTGCACTGGACCGGGCACAATGAGAGCAGAGGGGATGCCGAGCTGCTTGCAGGGGCCATGACGCGGGGCACAGCCCTTCACCTGTGTGGTTTTGGTGTGTGAAGTCCCTGCGGATGCCCACAGTGACCATGGGGATTGAGAGACAGTGGCCAGGGATGTGCTGTGGGGACAACCCCGCGTGTCCCAGCAGCCAGCGAGCGCAGCAGGAGCTCTGCCCTCAAGCGCACCCCGTGTTTGGGGACAGCCCGTGGGCTCCTCCCTGGCACTCGTGGTCTGGGCTAGTGGCCACTGTATCACAGACCTGAGCGGGGCCGGTTGGGGGTTTGGAGAGGGGAGGCAGCAGGGCTGGCACGGGTGCCTGTCCCTACGAGGGCTGGCTGTCCCATGGTGGGATGTGCCTGGCTTCGGGTCCCTTCAGCAGCTGTGGCCCCACTGTCAGAGCAGGGTGTTACCGGTCCAGGTGCCTTTGGGGGTAGCCCAGGGGTGCCGTGTGCCCTCAGTCTCAGGAGGGCATTTGGCACCCGTCTTCCCCAGCAGCCAGAGGGGGTCTGCATGGTCTGTCTGTCTGCCCCTGGTCTGTCTGTCAGTCCCCTCCAGCATTAGCACCACCACTGCCGGGCACCGGACCTCCTCCTCGCCGGGAGCCCGTCCCTGCCCTCCTGCCTGCTCCCAGCTGAGGCCAGCCAGTGGGGTTTGACTTGCCCATGGGCAGCAGACGTGCCCTCGTTGGCATCCCCATCCCTGCTGAGAGCAGCCTGGGACGGCTTTTTGCTGGAGGATCTTTCAGCCCTGTCACAGTGACTCTGGGACCACAGTGGCTCTGCGGGGAAGGATGCTGGTGGCTGGCTTGTCCCAAGCCTGGCAGCTGCCTTCTCCCACCCTGTTTGCAGGTGCTGTGGGTTTCAGAGGGCTCTGCTTTGCCAATCCTAGAGCTGAGCAATAGCCAAGGTCCTGGCTGGCACAGCCACTGCAATAAGAGCATAGAGGAGGGGGCTGTGCTGGAAGGATGCTGGCCAGGGTCCCTGCGCAGATTGGCCAGGCTTGGCAGAGCCTGTTTCCTCCCCATGTCAGGTGTAGCTAACACATCCCTTTGCAGCAGTGTTTTTACTAGACTAATAAACCAATTGTAGGAGCCAGGAGGCGTCTCTGAGCTCTGCCCAGCGCCTGGAAAGTTTGTGGGAGGCTGTGTGTCCTGCCCATCCCAGAGGGCTGAGGAGCGGTTGCCCTGGGCTGATGTCCCTGCAGAACTGTGGGTGGTTTGCTGGGTGATGGTGACAAGGAAGGGCTCATGTCTGTATCCATCTGTGGATCGGAAACACTGGGTGAGAAACCTGGCTGGCTATTTCGTGCCCACAGCATGTCTGTGTGGGCCGGGCATGCGGCTGTCAGCTGGAGGCACCGGAGAGTTTCCAAGCCATGCCCTTAAGTTATAAGGGGTGTTTGCAGGGGACACGGGCCAGCTGAGCAGTTGGAGGAGACCTGCCACCACCTCTGCCTGGTGGAACAAGCACCTCTGGTCCCCATTCCTGGTAAGCTGTTCACAGGGCTTCAGCGGTGACAGCCTGTCCCTGCTCATCAGCATGCGGCGAGGCCACCGTGGCTCGGGCTGCCACCACAGCCACGTAGCAGCTAATCCCTCTGCCGCAAAGCACCAGAGTGGTGGGAAGGATCTGCAAAGCCCAGCATTCCCGCAGCTGCCGGCTGGGTAGAGGCAGCCAAGCTCCAAGCCTCCCTGGGGAGAGGGGAGCTGTGCGCACCCCGAAGCTCGTGGCTGGCAGCTGCTGTGATACTCTCTTTGCCTCCCGGCACAATCCCCCTGCCCTCCATGGGCCTCTCACCCCGTGCAAGCCCAGCCAGGGGCTGGGAAGAGCTGAGGGCTGTGCGTTCTTGGGGACCAAGCGTGGTGAGGTCTGCCTGACCCCAGAGGCGACTGCACGCCACGGCTCTGCCAGCATCTCTGTTTATTTGTCTGGGCACGGAGGTAAAGTGTTCCTGCTATGCAAAGAGCGGGCGGCACGGGGCCCGTGGCTTGCATGCCAAGCAGCTGCTGATCAAAGCCGGGTTTGTTCGGCCGGCGGCCCCTGGCAGAGCCATCGTTCCCCTCGCTCACTTCTCTGCCTTGCTCTCTGGCTCTCTCACCAGGTTAAGCAGCTTCTCCAGCTTTGCGATTTCCACCTCGGGGCCTTTCTTAACCTCCTGACCTTTCTTCTCCTGCAAAGAGAGCAAGCATACAGCGCTGTGAGCAGGGAGGACAGCAGGGATGGGGGAGTCCAGTGCAGGGAGGGATGCTGGATGGGGTGGCTGGCATAGGGAGGGATACTGGGGCTGCTATGTCCCGGCTCGTGGCCCTCACTGGGGGCTGATCCACAGGGGGATGCAACTGCCTGCCCCTGTATTTCAAGCCCAAGATGTCGTGAGGTATGTAGAACCCACCATGGGCTGGGGAAGGGTGTTAAGAAAGGGCTTGGGTGGGGATGGGAGTGGATTTGTTCATCCATAGTGACACAAACTCTCTGCTGCTTCTCTCCTCCCAGCCCCTCTCAGCCCCATGGGACTGGACCACGCTGTAAATCCCTCAGCTTTTCCCTGCAGACCCCAGAGAGGTGCCAGGCATGCATGACTCTCAGGGCAGTCACAGCGATGCAGATATCCAAACCTCCCCAAAACAGTCCCACCATACCCATGTCATGCTGGTGCTCTTGGGGAGAGGCAGCTACAGCAGTGGGGACTGGTCCTTTAGCACCCAAATGGCCTTTCCCTGGAGGACAGATGGGTGCTGAGGGCCCTTAACCTGGGGGGGGGAATTCAGTCAGGGCTCCCAGGTAGGCTGTTAGCTCCTCACTGAAGCTGTCTTGCCCCTGGGCAGAGCCTGAGCATCCCATGGGACAACCCTGTGCCTCATTGCATGCTGCTGTGCATGCAATCCCAATGGATGCCCCAGCACAGACAGCGAGGACGAGCCCTTCCCACAGTCCCCCAGCACCTATCTCAAGCCTCCCAAACGTTCCCCTCCTGGGTGCTAGAGCAAACCGCCAGCATCCTGGGAGAAATCACACAGCATGAGGGAAATAAGCCCGTCCAGTTCAGTCCTTGCTTGCTTCGGAGCAGCTGGAGCTTTCAGGCCTGGTTGGTGGTGATGTCCCTGCTAAGGGTACCTTGGCCACCCAATGCTTCACACAGAGCATGTCCCTGGCTGTGGGCTGTAGCACCAGTGCATTTCTCTCATTGGAACTCGGGAACTTTGGGAAAATCATAACCAAGTTTGGGCCCTCTAGGTATCTATTATGGCAGACACAGCTGCTGCAGAGGAATTTTCCAGTCTGCCACCCCACCAAGTCCTCCTGCAGCTGAGCATCTGCCCCATAGGGTTCCTCCAAAACAGCATCCACCCAGTCACTGCATCCTGTTGCTTAGTGCTGCCTCCCGCTCGCAGCCTTCCCCTTTGCCAGCCTGCCAGCTCTTGCCTTGCCTCTGGATTTGAGGGGCGTCCTCGCTCTGGGGCTGGGAAGCTCCTCTGTGCCCAGCACGCCTCTGGACACCCCAGAAAGTAGATACCAAGCATGGGTGAATGCAGGGGCTGGTATTCAGTCTGAGAGGCAGGCTCAGCGGCAGTGGGTCCCAAACACAGGGGCACAGCAAAGGGGAACATCACCAACTGGGCTTGGAGGCAGCCCACAGAAAACTGCTGTGCGAGCTCCTCCTGGAATCCTCAAAGCACAGCCTCTTCACGGGAATGCTCTCGGGAGGCCAAGGGAGCAGCGCAGTGTCTGAGAAAGGAGTCTGCTTGCTTTCTTCTCTCCCCACTTAGAAAAATCAATTCTCCTCCCGCAGAATCAGCTGCTCTAATGGCCCCAAGTGCAGCAATTACAAACACGTGTCTTTGCTTCAGTGCCTGGAAAGAACTACTGGGGCACCACAAAAAGAAAGTCGTAGGGATTTCTCTAGCAAACATGAACAGTGCTGAAGGTGATGACCACTGGGAAAGAAGTCCCCAGGGGATCCCCAGGCTGCTCCCTCACCCCAGCTCAGGACAACCCTGACAGAGCAGAGATTTCCTCGGCTGCCAGAGGGCATGGCTGGGGTTAAAGCAGCCCTGTGGAGGGGAATGGGGACATTTGGAAACCCCTCTGCTCCGTGCTGGGATGAGCCAGGGTTGTTTTTATTTACCAAGTCCATTGCATGCCGGGACGGTGCTGGTTCGTATTAACGCCATGAAGTGAGCAACGCCCTTCGCGGCTATGGTCCAGGCACCGGGAGCGATGTTTGTACTAACAGCCCACGTCACAGCCTAGCGTCTCTCTGAGTGAGAGCGTTGGGATAAACACAGCTGCTCGTGGTATTTTGGGACTTAGCTATTTCTGCAGAAAAGCTTCTTTGCTGTCTGACGGCATTGAAAACACTCCCTTTGGCACCCTGCGTCGCACACAGCACTATACAGAGGTCCTTGGGAGGAGCTGAAGAGGCAACTGCATTGCTCATCCAGGAAAAAGAGATTCCGAAGCCATCCCATCTACCTAACATATCCATCCCAAGCCCTTTGTTCTCCCTTCTGGTAAGGTCAGGGAGGGTCCCTGTCTGATGCCCTCCAGGTAGTAATGCCAGGTCTACAGTGACTGGGTCCGAGCCTTGCTAAAGTGACCAGCCACAGCCAAGGCTCAGCTCCTAGTTGCTAAGCTGTCCCTAAAACCTTGACTTTCACACCAGCTCGACTCCTTTGGTGCTTCTGAGCAAGCCTGTAATGAGCCGTAACCAAATCAGAGCTCTAATTTAACGCCACATAACTAGGCAAGCAGGATGACACAGGGAAGGAAAACTATAATGTTCTTTTGGGGGCACTGGAAAGGAAAGTTTCCCTTTATTCCTCCATCTGGTTTTCCCAGGGTGGCTTTGTATGTCAACTGTCTGGGACACTGCCGGCTGCCTGAGGGCACCACCACGGCACAGCAGCATCTGCTTGGATCCATGCAGCAGCTTCCTACAAATCCAGGGGCTTTGCCTGCATCAGGTCTCCAAGGAGCAGCCTTTCTTGGAGCAGCGCTGTTGCAATTTCCCAGAGAGTGCACAATGTGGGAAGCATCACCTCTGCATGTGGCTCCCTCCCAACACAAGCCACGGCCAGGTGTGGAAAGGGCACTGATAGGGCTTTGCCACCCGGAGCATAGCTGAGCCCACCCTCTGCCTGCATCCCTGCTTACATGGCATCCATGGGGCTCATCGGGAGCTGAGAGGGAGCCGGGGCAGAGCATCCCCTGCATGGAGCTGACAGATGCAGAGCGGAGCTTACATGGGAGCTCTGTCCCTGAGGAGCTCGTTGAACTGGTACCAGAGTGGCTCACAGCAGCGTGTGCATGGATTTCATTGTTAACAGTTCTCAGCAGGCAAGCAAAATGCTCTTGGTTGAAGTGGTGATGAGGGACATGTCAGAAAAACTCATGGCAGGGGCAGAAATGGCTCTGCAGAGGGACGCACTCTGCCCCACTGACGGGCATCACCTCTGGGAGGTGAGATTGAGAGGAGACTCCCATCATGTCCCCATGCTGCTGTGTTCATGGCCAAGTCCCTCATTGCCCTCACGTTCCCGTTACCTTATGCCTGGGCTCTGCTCTGCTCCCCTCTCCAGGCAGGGAAACGGAGGCAGGCATCTCCTGGCCCTTTAGGCACAACTGCTGCAGGACCCTTGATGGTCCTCTCAGCCACAAAGGTGAGTACTGAAGTGAAGATGAGGTGGAAGATGACCGAGGTGAAGCCCCAGGGGTGAGGGCAGGGTGAGAACAAGGATGAGGACTAGCTACTTGAAGACCCCCAATCCATCGCCCTGTGGGCTCCAGCCCCAGCTCTTCCCACACCGGCACGTACTGAACGGTACATCCAGGATATGAGAGTAATTTAAACTGAATTTCCTGCGTCTTGGCTGATGCCTTAATTCCCTAGCTGATCAGTAAAACGTCGAGTTAATAAAACTGTCCCATAAAAGCCATGCTGGCACTTTTCAGCATCCTTTCCTGTTTTTTTTTTTTTTTTTTTCCTTTGGTGAAATAATCATAAAACATCTGCTGTAAGGTTTCGATTAAACAAAACGAAACATGTTTATGTTTTAAAGGAGCAAGGATGTCAACCATGCTGGAATGAACAGAGACAGAAAAGTCCACATAACTTCCCTGGGAGCAGAGGGGACTCTTCCCCCTGCTGAGTCTTGGCCAAGGGGCACAGGCCTGGCTCTGTCCTGCTGTCGTCCTGACACCAATAGTCCCAGTCTTTGCCATTCCTGATAGGATGGGATTTTTGGGCACAATCATGTTGGGACAGGATCTGGCCACTTTACAAAGCAGCCCAGTGACCTAGGATACCAGCTTTCCACGCAAAAGCAGTTTAAGCTTTTACAGACTGACTTTTCTGAATGGGGTGAGAAGCTCCAAGAAGCCACCAACAGGGCTGCTGAAAACTCCCATCCTTATTTTCCTCAGTGGGAAAGGGCAGACAACCTGACAGGTCTTCAGAGCTATGTTGCTCCTGGAGAAGACCTTTTCTTGTTCCTTCTGCTCAGGGGTAGGTTCAGGTGACGCCTGCAGGGTAAGGGCTCCTCCATTAGCAAAACACACCAGCGATGGGTCCAGCAAATTGAATGAATGAAAGCAAAGAAGAGACCTCCCTGGACCATTTGGGTTGGGAAAAACCAAGGAAACCCACAATCCTTCATGAACATAGCAACATTTTCCTTACAAGCTCTCTGGACCACCAACCAAACATGCATTAAAGGGGTTGTGATATGACCTGCAGCGACAAAGCCTTCCAAAACCTATCCCAACATGGTCCCATTCTAACCCAATGTCGTTATATAGTGGGTGAAACTGGAGTTATGCTGAGCTGGGGATGATGTCTGTGCCAACACCACTCCTGGGCTCTCAAGAAGTCCATTTACATACAGCAGTAACGTGCTTATCAACCACGGAGAGCCTCAAGTCACACTCACAGCCTGATTTGACAGCGTTGCTCCTGGCCCATGGAAGGATTAGCTGACAGACTGGAGATAAGGATTTAGGCTTATTTTGCTACTCTTCAGAAATAAATGACGCAGGAAATGTTCTGCTTGCAGGGAATGAAACCAGCAGAAAGACCCAGGGGATGGCTGGGTCATTCAGGCATCAGCAACCACACAGGATCATCGGCCCCAGAGATGATGCTCATTTCTCCAGCTTCAGCTAAAACCTGTGCTGTTCAGGGCAAGCACCTCTCCTTCCTCCAGTTCACATATTTGACTCAGAGACCTCTGCTAGCATCTGCACCAGACTACGCCAAGGCACAGCAGGGCAGACAGATCTGATGGCCCCAGGTGACCTGCCCTTGCTTGCTGGAAGTCTCCAGTGAAGCCACTGGAACCAGCAAAGACATAGTGCTGGGACCAGCCTGTGGCTCAGCAGCAGACATCTGCTAGTAAAGGCATGGGAGCAAAGCTCAGTGATCTCTGACAGGCAGGAGGTGCAAACAAAATTGGATCAGACCTGGATGGGGCTGGGAGTATCACTGGGAACAAACTAGAAGCAATTGCGTGAAACCCAGGGGATACAGGCAGAGGTCACCCCTATCTAAATAGCAGGTGCCTGCCTGCAGCATGTCATAGGGTGGGCTGGCTTACAAACACCCATGGGAGAGGGGAGGCATCATTTGATGGAAAGGATGGGCTCTGCAGCAGCAGAGAGCTAACAGCAAGCTCAAACCCTCATCCACGGCCATAATGAAGGACAGCCATCACCACAGCTCCGCGTCTGCTCTGCCAGAGCCCATCTGGGACCCCACTCCTTTGCTCACCCCCCTCACAGCGTTCTCTGGCCAAGCAAAAGTCATGCACACAGGAGGAGCCAAACCTTTCCTCCTGGGATTCGGCAACCTCCAGCAAAGCCATGGAGGAGTGTGGCTTTCTCTTTCATGCTGATCGGTGCCGTGGTGCAATCTCTGCTGACCCTCAGTGAGCCTCCGAAGCATGCTGTGGCAAGTTGTGCTAAGAGGATTTAATGAAGCATTGACAGTGCCCCCTGAAAGCACTTGCTAGCTGGCCAGATCCCGCTGTATAGCCTGGCTGGACACGGGAAGCTGCTAAACTCCACAGCCCCTCTCACAGTGACTGCAGTGCAGAACCTGGCCTCACCAGCCCTGGGCGCAGGGGAGCATGAGGAGGGTGCTGGTGGGCACCGCGGGATGAAGGATGGGCAAGACCAGGCTCACGTAAGGGCTAACAAAGGCTTAGCACTGAGCTCTTCTCCTGGGCTGCAGATAAAGCAATCTGGCTTCCAGCCATGCTGAACGTTTCCTGTTCTTGCTAAGTCCGGAGCCGCAAGCAGTGTCTCTTACACACCACTAATTTAGGCACCTAAATATAGCCATAAGAAGATCACATTTAGCAACCGTGCATGAAAACTCCAGTAAGCAAGGCCAAGCAGAGCCCAGACAGGCCCCATGGCGGTCCCCACAGCCCCTCCAAACTGGGCGTTACAGTGACTTGTTAACTCCTTCTGAATTTATCCCAGTACCAGCCACAGAAACCTACCAAACCATTGGAAATAGTCAGTCTTCTGCCTTTTCCTTATCTGACACTTACGGGTTCAAAACAGGGATGTGGTGATGATCCTCAGTTCAGATATCACCAAAAAAAAAAAATTTTTAAAGTGAAGGATACATTTTAAAGTTATCCAAAGACATTATGGTCTGAAAGGGGCCAAATAAGCAAATACCCTTAACTCCGCCCTGAACAAATGCTGTGACTGGGAAGCATCAGCAACAGGCTCTCTGCTCCTTCAGGAGGTCACACTGGCTTTTGCCAGCCCTGGGGACAATTTGGCTGCCCTCTGTGAGCGGTGTGCGTGTGTGTGAGAGAGGTGGTGAAGAGCTTTGCCTTTGGGCATCATTACCCTCAGTGACAGAAAAGCCAACAGCAGCCACCTCAAATGGAGCAGCCTGGTGAGATGATAAACTCTTCACAAGGTGCACGGAAAAGATTTTCAGTCATATCAGTTCACAGATTTAGTGCTAAGCACTGAGAAAAATCATTGTGTGCTCAGTGTGCAAGATAATTACCCTCCTCTGACCTGCAGAGGCTTCATAAAAGGGCTGGAGTGGAGTAAAAAGACCAAAAGCATTTGCCTCCAGCCCAGGGGATCCTGATGATGCAAACCACCACTGGGTTAAGGACAGAGGGGTGGGATGTCCTTTCCTTCACCTCCCTGGGAGACAGGCAGTGCATCCTCCACCGCCCTCAAACCCTGGATCCAGCCCTGCTGGCTTCAGACTTTCTGCAGTGGATGGGACAGATTACTTTAATTAGCTCCCAACATTGCTCAAAGCCTGCCCATATGCCACATGTTCTACTGGCACTGGATGGAAAGGCTGGTGGGGGCATTAGTGCCCAACGCTTTAGCTGTGGGACTTCTCAGTCCCCAAGCAGTGGGGAGGAAGGAAGCGAGAAGTGGGTTTTAGTTGAGATTGTCCATACAAACCACTAGACAGGTGATATTTTGGCTTCTAGCTTGACTTCAAATTGCTGCAATTCCAGTGAAACCCAGACACCACACCTCAATGTAACCTAAACAATCCTAAAGATGCTCAGGCTTCCTTACCTCTTGGAGGAAGCTCTAACACAAGGAGCCACGTCTGCAGCACCTCTTTACTTGGGCTGGCAGCCCTGCAGCAAGAGGCTCGGGCAGACACAGCACCCACAGGCACGTACATCAAACCCACCCAAAGAGCCAAAATCAAGGAGATGCCCTGTGGTGTGCAGGGACCTCAGCAGTCTTAAATGCAGCCCTTGATGCCAGCTGGCAGGTAGCACCATCAGCCACCCAGCACAATTCCTTTATCAGCATCTCTTTTTGCTTTTTTTTTTTACTTCAATTTACTTTAGCATTTCTGCATGACAGCTGAGTAAGCTGTTACAGATTAGAATTTAATAAAAGCAACCCAACATGGATGTGAATATGCAGCTTCTGCAATACTTTGATACTGCTGTTATTCCATAGAGCACAGCATCTGATGAGAGATCATTTGCAGTTGTATGAACAGTATATTTTTAAAAGTCACAGTTTTTCCAATACTTCTTTCTCTGGCCATCACTATTAATACATACATATCCCCTGCGATCGCCTTTTAACCGCCTTAAGAAAGTCCAGCTGCTGTTTCTCTTTTAACATGACCTTCTTTAAAACTTTTGTCATGCCATTTTTTTAATACAGCTAATAAAAATATTTGCATAGGACATGTATTCTTGTTTGCTACTAACATGAGAACGTGTGAATATACTTCACTCTGGATAAATACAAGTACACTGGAAACTGAGTTTTGCTATAAATAGAAATGAAAATAAATGTCTTCACTCACAGATGCCCCATGTTTAATAAAATTACATGCCAATGTCATGAAAGATGTGTTACAACTGATACTGTTCTGCTTACTGAAAGAGCTCAGTCTGGAATTTAATGTCAAGCCACAGTGCTCTCTCCCTTTCTCCTGCTCTCCATGAGTGGACTTGAACTCAGGGACACTCCAGAAATAGCACTAGATATTTCACCTGCATGAGCATTTGTGTCATCTCAACAACACATTCTCCTGTGTAGATTTAATCTAATTCACAGTGTTACCTGGAGCAGGGCTAGGAGGGGTTAGTCCACTAGTCCACCGCAGTCCACAGTGGGAGCAGCTACTTTTAAATTGCTTCTGACAGATGCTTGTCCAGCACTTGACCCAGTCCTTGGGGTGCCTGGCACAACGTGCCCCAAGCAGTGGATTGTCACTCTCTGCTCCCATCACCTGCATGGTGATTTCTTTTGAAAACCCCCTAGGATGGTGCTGTCAACCCATCCCTCTCATATCTGCTGAAACCCTTTCCCTAAGCCTTTTGCTGCCGTCTTGTATCTCAGAGCACTGTCTTCCTTACCCTGCCAGCTCAGGACCTAATGGGTGCACATCTCTCTGCGTCTCCCTGCTTCCAGCCTCTCAGGCTGGCCACATTGTCCTTGCTGCTCTTCTGCTCCTCATGTCCTTCAAGCTCAGTACCCCAAGTTGGAGCTGAGACCTTTGCATTACAGGCTCAGCTCACGTGTCCTGCTCACCCATCTCTTGCCTGTACTCTCCAGTAAAACACCTCTGCTACGTCAGGGCGCTGCTGGCAAGCGAGATCTTTTTCAGTTCACCTCCTCGGTCGATTATTCTCATCTCCTCTCCCTCTCTTCCTATTTCGCCTCTGTCCTCACTGAAGTGCATCTTGTTAACTTCAGACCATGTCTTCCATTTGTCACAAATTAAATGACTCACACAGCTTCTCTCCACCTGCTGCACAGGAAATGACCAGGCAAATGGTAAATGCTGCACAAACACTCCCAGGCCTGGGAACCATGTACGCTGTTAGTCTGGACTATGTGGGACGTCACGCTAAATCGCATCAGCTATGACTGAGTTACACTGCACCATGCAAATCAGAGCTTACAAGGGGTCAGCAAGAAACCAGACTCAGGACGAGCATGGGAAATTCTGCAGCTAGAGCTGCTGTTCTTCCCCAGGATCCGACCCTGTTACAGCAGCTGAGAAATCTCCTTTTGCCCTACAGATGGACAAGGCTCAGCTGTAACCCATGGCAGTGCCCCTTTGCCCTGGGAGCTTCTGGTTAGCAGCTTGCTGGTGTCAATCCTCTCCTGAAGATGAGCTTGGCACAGTGCTGCTTGGTGGAGGGGGCAATCCCAGACACAAATACAGGCTGAGTGGAGAACGGATTGAGACCAGCCCTGGGGAGGACTTGGAAGTGCTGGTGGACGAGAAGCTCAACATGAGCTGGCAATGTGCCCTTGCAGCACAGAAGGCCAACCGCATCCTGGGCTGCATCAAGAGGAGCGTGGCCAGCAGGTCGAGGGAGGTGACTGTCCCCCTGTTTTCTGCCCTGGTGAGACCCCACCTGGAGTACCATGTCCATTTCTGGAGCCCTCAACGTAAGCAGGACATGGACCAGTTGGAGAAGGTCCAGAGGAGGCCACGAAGATGATCAGAGGGGTGGAGCACCTCTCCTGTGAGGACAGGCTGAGAGAGCGGAGGTTGTTCAGCCTGGAGAAGGGAGACCTTAGAGCGGCCTACCAGTACTCAAAGGGGGCCTACAGGAAAGACAAGGAGAAACTCTTCAGCAGGGCCTGTTGCAATAGGACAAGGGGTAATGGTTTTAAAATAGAGGGAGGTAGATTTAGATTAGATATTAGGAAAACATTTTTTACAATGAGAGTTATAGAACACTGGCACAGGTTGCCCAGAGAGGTGGTTGATGCCCCATCCCTGGAAACATTCCAGGCCAGGTTGGACAGGGCTCTGAGCAACCTGATCTGGTTGGAGACATCCCTGCTGCTTGCAGGGGGGTTGGACTAAGTGGCCTTTAAAGGTGCCTTCAAACCCTAACAATTCTATGATTCTGTGCTTATCGCTGCCTGAGGGCTCTCTGAGCCCTCACAGCCCATGGTGATGTTGAGGTTGTGTTACACACTCCCTGTTCCTGTTCACAGTGACCCAATGGCATCAGGCTGTCCATAAGGGACTGAGTAAGAGTGGTACAGAGAAGAAGAGGATTCATCCCGATCTGACTGGAAATGCAGGGCCCAAGGAGTGCAAATGAGCCAAAAGCAGGCAGGATAAAACAACACAGGAGATAGCTAGCAATGTCCTGGGAGAAAGCTCAGGGAGTGCTCAGGCACCCGTGGAGCACCTCAGTTCCTTCTGGGAGACACTGCCAGCAGTGAGCAGATCTGCTGTGATCTGATCAACAACTGCTCTGTGGGAAGCAGGCAAAAAAATCAGAAAATTGGGTCCCTGGCATACAGTGATGGGGATGGGAATGCTCCTATCCCACCACAAGACCCAAGTTCCACATGCATCTGTGACCTGCCTCTGCTCATGCCTCGCTCTGGCTCTGCCACCCAGGAGCAGAGGGTTTTCTGGGTCCTGTTTGCAAATGAAGATGACATGCAGTCTTACTAAAAAGCAGATCTAGAGTCTGTGTTCGGGTAAGCTGTCCAGGCAAGAGGCAGTCATTTTAATGACAATCCAGTCTTAAGACGCTGATCTGGCTCCAACCCAAGTCTTTGTACTAAGCTCCTTGGCATCCTGTTTAGAAAAGCATTACTAAAATCTAATTGCTTTATGCATATATTGCTGTTTTAATTATAACAGAGGCAGATGAGAGATGCTAGCAGTAATCCATCTCTTTGATGGTAACACATATCTGAAGAAGGAACTGGCCATGAGAAAAGCCAATCCAACATCATTTATGGAAACCAGAGAGATATATTTCTAGTGATTGTCCATGCTGCCAACAGCACAGTCACAGTGTAGCCAAGGCTAGCCTCCCTAAACCGCACTTTGCGTTGAGTCACTGACCAGGATGCTGCACCTGAATTAATTTTACATGTTCACTGCTGTGTCTCTGTTGTACCAAAATGTAATTACTTCGGTGCCACAGACCAGTTAAACCCATCTGCTCAGCTGGCCACTGAAACTAATGGAGTTTCTTTGCAACAGAGATTGCAAAATAAAGACAGGGTGGGAAGAAAACAATGTAGAAATCATTGAGGTCCTTAAGGTAAGTACTTCCCAACATAATCTCTCCATCGCTCAGCAAGTCCCACCAGTACCAAAGAAAGAACATGGTTAACCAGCAACTGACAGCTTCAGCAAGACACTGGCCAAGCTGGCAGAAGCAGCTGACAATTAATTGCAGATTTAAAGACTAGAGGGAACCTGTTAGCAGAGGTTAACTGAAGCTGATGCACACGTCTGAAGCTAAGTGGACAGATCGCTACATTAAGAGAACAACAGTGGTACAAAGCCTGTTCCCTTACTGAGGTTGAAAACCTCAACACACCAGCAAACACGGCCTGATTCTCATCCCTCACACTCTTTGTGTTGCTGCAGGGACATGGCTGGGGCAACAGCCGCCATGTACCCTTGGAGAAAGCATCTCCTTGTCAGAGGTGGCAGAGATCATGCCACATCTGGATACCAGTTCTGGCTGCAGATTCACCCAGCACGGTCAAATAATCACCTCAGGAGGGGCCATTTCTTCCTAGACTCTCCTGTTTCCATTTTGATCTGAACCTATATACAGATTCTCCTGGTATCATCCTGGTGTGAGGACCTCGCTGAAACCCAGATGTGTTGTCAGGCTGCAGGTCTGTGAGAAAGTAATAAAGACTGAACAAGACCCTGGTGATGCTTTGAAAGTCTTCAGGATGATAACCAAAATTATTCTTCTCCACCAGCATGGAGGAGATGCCTAAACTGATCTAGAGGAATGGTGGAAGCAATTGCTTCATAAATGGTGAGGCACATATATATATCCCACTGCTTCTCGTGCAAAACAGTTAACTGTGTGGATCCTGTGCATAAGAGCTGTGAGATGCAGACACCATGAATACCAACACATGATTTTTTTCTCGAGGCACTTTGCTGATCAGGCTCTTCCCCCCTCACTGTGGAGGAATGCTCAGCATCATCTGAGGGCTGGGTGAAACGCAGCTCAGCAGGGGATGAGCCTATTGCGCTGCTGCATGCCTGGCACTCCCCAAGTGTCTCGGCATCAAGAACAATCCTGAAAAGAGATATTTTCACAGCTGGCAACCAAGCAGGAAACAAAAGAAAGACAGAAAGGGGCCACTTGTGCTCAGAAAATTAAATCCAAATTTAATTCCAGTAATCATGCTTTCATTAACACCCTATTTGCCATGAAGACGCATAAAATCCCTAAGTGAGAGCTGCAATTGCTTCAAAGGTGAGAAGAAGGTAACTGGGGAAATAGTGCCAGCCCCCTCCTAGCTTGTAAAATCCTTAAGAAGCCTGGATCATTGTGAATGGTTACTGTTTGTAATTTAACATGCTCAGCAACCATCTGTAAATGAGCCAGAAATCCCGCGAGAGCAGCAGAGAACCTGTAACAGAGCTGATTCATTCTGGCAAATCCTGATTTAACCATAGACAAACAGAATGTTTCCTATATGACCTTCTGGGGCTTGGGTGCTATTCTGGTGAACACATCATGAGCCAAACTCTCACCTCGTTCTGTGCTGAAACCACACCATGTTGCAGGCATAAGATTACCAACCGTATTGGGCTCATTAATGTAATTCTGAGTCTTAGGGCTGCAGGAACTTGGTGCAGGCTCTGCACCAAAGCAGGGTCAAGCACAGCTGAGACTACCCCTGACAGATATTTTTGGTACTGTATGAAGGTGTTCACTGAATTCACCTCCTTGACTTCAGTCAATTTCGCCAATGTTTCAAGGTCATGTGGAGATCTGATATAAAGTCTTTCAAAGTCCTTGTGATCCTCTGTGCCACCAGGACCTCTCAAGACTTTGTAAGTGGACTCTGCCATCAGCCAAGGAATGAATGGGAAATTTGAAATGCCAGTGAGGACACCAGCCAACCCCCCAAAATAAATCTGCAGACTGTTCTGAGATATCATCCCAGTTACACCACTGTTAACTGCTCTTTTGGAGTGATTTTTCAGTCGGTTACTCCTTCCACTTCTTGCGTAACCTTTGCAATCTCCTGGCTTAGCTCAGCCATGCACTTATAATGTGTACTGGCATCAAAAGTCTGAAGAAAGGAAAGCACACAATCACAGCAGAATGTTTCCTCAGGAGATACAGGTAAAGCCAAGGATGGCTGCAGAGGCTGAGGATGAGAACCACACTCAACTCACGTGTAATGCTATGGCATGAGAGTAGCTGTCAGCCTAGTAAGAAGCCTAAATGTTTGATATTTCCTGTCATATAATAGATAAAGCTTCAACAGATTTTCTCCAGAAGGCTGCAACACAAGCAGGCAGCTCCAAGCCAGAATGTGCTAATTAAGAAACACCAGGTGAGTGTTAATGAAAGAAGCTTTGGGAGGTGGGAGGAAGCAAAGAGGGTGGACCCCTCTCACCTCCTGTCCCTGGTGCTTGTGGACAAGCTCCCCAGCACCCTTCTCCCAGGATATCCAAAGGATGATGAAACCGTACAGATCAGTTGGAATGTTGGTATTAGAGGGGCAAAGATAGGAAGAAGGTCTCCCGGTGACAAATTATGACCAGGAATCACTGGAGGAAATGCGTGGAGAGCAAGAGCCTGAGGCAGACAGACACAGGACCAAAGAGGAAGCTAGACTAAGAGTCCTGGAGAGCTGGCACCATGGGGATCAGAAAGTGAGGACTGTTTCCCTGTGCTTACTGAAAAGTTGGAAAGCTCCAATATGAAATAAGAGGTAAGGTTATGTGGTCTCCTGGCATGTGGGGCAAGTATGTCTTTTCCCACTAGGCTTATTTCAGTGGCAGAAAAGGGATAACATCAATTTAATACCAACCTATGCTCACTGTTATTATAACACCTTGTTGTCTCCGAGTGCTTAGAGTTTGATTGTTTAACACATGACCTAATAAATACGCCGGAATCAAGAGAAATGGAGACTTCAGGAGTCTCTTAATCTCTTCATATACAGCTACCAGGTCTGTTCCAAACTGAGATTACCTCTTAAAAAAAGCTGTGAATCTCTCTTTATAATGTTGCCCATCAATCCCTGATCATTTCAAGAAGATCAAAAGCAGAAGTAGATTTAATAGATTCTAAGCCCAGAAATAACTGTTATGATTCATACAAACTCAGTCGGTAATTTCATCACACCAATGACTCTTCCTGGAGCTAAAGCACATCTTTCAGTGAAAGACAAGGAGTTTTGACCTGAAGGAGTTTGAGGGATGCAGAAAAGCTAGTGCCATGCTAAATATGCGTGCTCTAATCCTCGTTTGAATTTGGTCAGCTGCCAAATCCCATTATAGCTCTTTCCGCTAATTTAAAGAGCCTTCCACCGTTGCGAATCCCTTCCCCTGTAGGTGCTTTTAGGCTGAGATCAGGTTATGGCGTAACTTACTTGTGAAGTCCTAAGAAGCTCCTTGAAATTATGTTTCCCAGACCTTAGATCAACTCTCTTGCTCTTTCCAGACTTAGTTTGCATTTTTAATGGATCAGTCACCTCCACTGAAGTGTCAGCCCTGGATGTGTGCACTGCAGCTGATAATGGATTTACTAATGTCACTCCCAAACATGTGGCCCTGGTTTCATTCCTGCTCTGAAATACCCCAGTGAGGCAGCGAGACCCTATGTTTGGTTTGGTGTTTCAGTGTCATGCTGGGAGTTCATGCTTTCCTTTACAACCTTCAAGCTTCTTCCAGCATCGCCAGTTCCAGGATGCAGCTCCAGAGCTGCAAGGGTGATTTGTGATGTGCTCTGATGGCCATTGCTAAAACAACACTGTGGTACCAAGTCACTTGGGTTGGCCTCAGACCATCTTGCCACCAGACAACACTGACATGTGACACTATCAACAGTACCAATGGAGCTGGGTCACAAAAATGCCCTGCTGAACCTTGCCAGACTCCTCTCTAGCAGGCAGAGACCCTCGGCTACAGTCATCTTTAAAGATCATAGAATCACAGAATGGTTTGGGTTGGAAGGGACCCTTAAAGGCCACCCAGTCCAACCCCCCTGCAACCAGATCACGTTGCTCAGAGCTTCATCCAACCTGGCCTTGAATGTTTCCAGGAACGTTCCCTGGAACCCACCACCCACCACCTCTCTGGGCAATCTGTGCCAGTGTTTCACTTTTAAATCCATGAATCTATGCAGGTTTTGTGTGATGCTTTTTCTTTTAAATAGGATGTTTATTTTTTAAGAAAAAGTCCATGTTCAACCCTTCTTTCACGCTATAAATAATATATTGCGGCAGGTTTATCCCAGGCCTGAGTCAAACAGCATTTGCCAAGCAAGGCTGAAAGCCCACACAGTGAGCAGTAAGTGCATCGGGATTGTGGTGGTGTTTAAGAAGTCTCACACTGATAGACAAGCAATTATTTCTGAAGTAGCGGAAACAGCTTGATTACAAGGTTTAAGTTTCCTCTAATTCCCTCAATAACATCACAGGAGGTGTGGCACTTCTGTAGTACCTTTCAGCCCAGTCTGCCCAAGCCTTTTACTAAATCGGGACTTACTCACTAGCAGGAAGGAGCAGGGACAAGGTATTGCCAGAGGTTTCACTGCAGCCTGCAGAAAGCAAAATCTGTCACTGTGAAGCATGGGGACACAGGCTGTACCTTCTCCAGTGAACCCCTACCAGTGACTGCAAGCTGGATAAGGAGCAAGGATAGAGAGGAGAAGACAACTGCCTCGCTTTTGGGAAACCCTGCTTAGTCTGAGACCAAATCCGTTGCGATTGTTTCAGAGAGAAGGGAACTGAGGGATGGAGCTTTCTCTGCCAAGCCCTCTCTCTTTCTTCCTTTGCAGGTAGGCAATGATGCTGTCCCATTTTCCCATTGCTTTTCGGAGTTAAAGCTCAGAGTAATCTTGATTCAAAGTGAAGATCTGACTGATTGCAGAAGACTTTGCTTAAAGTAGCACCTGCCTCTGAAAATCACGCGTGGCAACACATCCCTGCTATGAGCAGGGTGAAAACACCCTGACAAACCAAGTTTCCCTACACAAGCAAGAGGGAAGTGGCTTAGAGTTTACCCTGCGCCTGCAGAAGTGATGACAGATCCTCTGCAAGTCTTCGTCCCCTACATCCATCCCAGGATTTCCATCCACAGGAACTGCACTTCAGGCCCAAGCTCCCCCAGCCTCTCCCCATTCTGGGAGCAGGACCCAGATTCATCTCCTTCGCTGCTGCTTTAGGATAAGAAAATCAGTGAGGCCAGGCTGAGTGAGATGGCACCTCCACAGCCCTGCTTGCGGCTCTGTGTCTGTGGATAAGCAGAGGTTTCTCAGGCTGGGCTTCCCTTTTCCCATCCGCAGCCTGAGTTTCCCAGCCCCTAGGCTGCAGGAGCCATTTGGGCTGCAGTGTTTTCATAGCACAGCTTTTCTTCTTGAATAAGCAGTCATAATTGAAACTCAATCCATCAGCCTTTTGTTTTGCTCTATTACAAATTGGAACCATGCAGCAAAGCCTGGCGCTTTTTTTTTTTTTAATGACATGAAAGACACTAAATTATTAATTTTCTTCACTCCCACTGGATGTCCTCTGGTTGCCCAAGCCAGATAAAATGAGAACCTTTGAGTTCCTTTTCCTGGCTTAGCAAGTTCCTTCAGTGCAGATCAAAGTAGGAGGCCTAATCCTGGAAGGGGATGAGCAGTCTCACAGCTGCATTTGCAAAAGTGGTTTTCAGTACTGGACTTTTGACACCAAGTCAATATAATTATCAGAAAGTCAAAGAAGGCAAGCAAATAAGAAAGCAGAGACCAAGCAGTGCTTATATTGATGCCTCCTCTGCACTCCTGAAAAAGCATCTTTCCCATTTCCTGCAATCCCCAGTCCTTGGGATATCACAGCCGATACCAGTGACCAAGAGGGAAGACGTCTGCTCTGGCTGAGTGAGGCATGGCTTAGCATGTACCCAGCCAGCACAGGCTGGCAGGGAGACGCAATGCCTTTTATTAGCTCAACTAATATATCTCTGGAGAATAAAATACAAGCTTCAGGGCACATGCACTTGTCTTTTCTTCCCAGGTATATTTGTTTGCCTATTAAAGGGTGTTATCTGTCCCCACATGCTTTAGCTTGCTTATTGTGTTTTTGACCACATTGGCCACAACAGCCCCAGCCCCTTGGGAAGGCAGCTGTCTTCACTTTGACTTTATCTAACAGCCTTAATCTGAAGCATTTATCTTGGGAAATTTCAGAGGATGACAGGGATCAGAAAGCTGAAAAAGGCAAATGCAGCAACTATCCTAAAAAGAGAATCATAGACCCTTCAGTTTAACCTCACTTTTCAGAAGACAAGTGGAACAAGCCAACAACCTGTAAGTGCCTATGAGGAAATGCATCACAGCTAACACAGATTTGTACCAAAGAAGTCATATTGAACTAATCTGATTTCTTTTTTTGCAACAAGATAACAGACCTCGTCACCAGGAAAGACACAGAAGTCACTAATCTCAACCTCAGGAAGACTTTGCCATTGCCTACCTTGATATTCTGATTCTCAAGTGAGGCAAAAGATCTATATAAAGTGGATATCCAGCTGAATAGCTGCACCCAGAGCTGTCAGCATAGAGGATGAGATGTGTGCAATGGCCAGCTCCATGGTCTGGAGGGGATCTGGTCAGGATTTCTGTTAGTGCTTGGACACTGGGGCAGATGGGAAGGCTGCAGGTGTCCAGGAAGGCAGGACTGGAATTTGAAATGACTGCTGGACTGGAGATGTGTCCTGGAAAACCTGTATGTGATTTAAGAGGAACAAATGCAAAACATTGCATGTGAGCAGGGACAACTCCCTGCACAAATACAGGATTGTGGGCCGGGACTGTTCTGCCTTCAGGGCTGGGGTTAGAGGGACAGTCACCTGGATGGGACCTGGCACTCCTGTGCTGCTGTGAAACAGTCAGCTGTCCCACCACAGAGAAATAGGAACATCATGGCCAGGCACAAGAAAGGATCTCTCTGCGCCAGGCAGGGCAGTGGGAGAGCTGTATCCACAGGATACCATGCAGCAAGGGCATAGTTCATGGGACGTGGCCTGAAGGATAACGAGTGGAGGATTTCAGACTGAGGGGCTGGAGGTGGGAAATAAAAGGCTGCTCGGGCAGGACAGGTCTCTGCACTGACCAGGACTCTGAGAGGGGTAAGGAGCTCAGAAGCCCCCTGGGTCAGGAGCAGTGGGATCACAGGCAGTTCCCTGGTGGGACGTGCGAGTAGGGGGGAGCAGGGGATGTCTGCCCTAAGACAGACTCACATGGTTGGCATCTGACATCCCATCTCACAGAAACAGTCAGTGAATTGGAGCGGAACAGCTTCCCTCCAGGAGAACCTTGGAGCTGCTTTGATTGCAGCCATCGGTGCATCTCCCATAGCCAGCAGGAATGTAAGGCAGCCCCTCTTCTCTGCATCACCGGGCTCTTCTCTTCCTTTTCTCCACGGGATAAAAATAATCCTTTTGCATCAGCTCCATCACCATGAGCAGCAAGACATTTTATTCATTGCCCATTCCTTCCCTTCTCTCATTTAAACAATTCCCCATTGAGCCCATCAAATTAATTTGAGCAAGGGCTATTTATTCAGCCTGCCTGCCGGCGCAGGTCTCTCCCTTTCTTTTCTTTTGGAGGAGGCTGGTAGGTGGCATGAGCGCGAGTCAGGAAGAGGCTTGTCAAGGGCTGGGAGCAGCACGATGGTTTCAATCAGGGCGTGCAGGGACATGGAGGTCTGTAGATGTACACACCCAATGTCAGGAAACGCGCAGGTGAAGTCTGCAAATGAAGGGCTTTTTACAGCAACGCATTTGGGATATGTTTTACAATGGCACAGACACACTCTCCCAGGCAGGGAGCTGCCCTCTGTGTCTCTGCTGGCAGCCTCAGCCCTTTCCAATCCCGGCCGGCTGTTTGGGGAAGGCTGTGTCAAGCTCTGGCAGCGGCTCAGGAGGAGTTACAGGGATGTGCCAAATCTCAAGCTGTTGCTCTGGCCCTTGTAGCATCTCTTCCCACTCCAGGTCACACTAA
Organism: Tetrax tetrax; assembly: GCA_009806455.1. NCBI lineage: Eukaryota > Metazoa > Chordata > Aves > Otidiformes > Otididae > Tetrax > Tetrax tetrax. The sequence goes on from WHYT01017338.1 coordinate 387,717, forward strand.
ATTTCCTGCCTTTGTCACTGCAGCAAATGCCACTGGGCTCTGCAACAAGGGACAGTGCCCCAGGGTGCCCAAACAATGCGCAGGGACAAGGTAAGTAATATCACAAGAAAAGGAAAGCTGAAAAGCCTGAAGAAGAGTGAAAGTCCACCTTCTCTAAGCTCTGAGGCATTGCAGAGTTCAGTGAGGCAATGCAAAAACATGACTGGGATGGGCTTTGCAAATGAAGACCGGTGTCCCATTTGCCATCCCAGCTGAGTGAGTTCTCAGGTGCTCAGGACACTGCACAGCCATTAGTTGGAGAGAGTTAGTTACATCTTTCCACGCAAATTGTATTAACAGCACAAATGGAGGCCAAACCAACCCACACAGAGGTGCAGAGCCAACAGGGAGCTGCTCAGCTGTGTCACAGGGTTTTGTGTGCTTTGCTGGCCAGGACTGTCACGGGATGTCTGCTTCTCCTAGCTTGTGACATGATATAGTTCTTCATCCTTTCACTCATACTCCTGCCATCTCTTCCCGCTGCCCCAAACCAGGACCTGCACTCTCATTCTCCATTTCTTGCCTATCTGTCTGCCAGGACAGACAGCCAAGGGGCTGACACTCGGTCAAGGTGAGATTGCTGGGCTGGAGGTGTAACAGCATGCACATCACTGCTGTGTCTGCTGGCTGTGGGTGAGCATCTCTCAGTGTCCTGTTCCACTTCCTAATTTTCACCAGTTCTCCAGAGACCTGGCTGCCCTAGCTTGAAATTTTGGGCTTGATAGCCTATGACATCCAACTGTCTTCCTGTGATGGACAAGGCTGGGAGACAGGAGAGCCTGGCAGGTCCTGGGGCCTGGTGGGACAGGGTTGTCCATCAGCCCATCCCAACATCAACTTCTCTCCTGAGGTATGACTGTATTGGACATGTCCCAAGCACTCTGCTGGAGGGATGTACAGAGAAGAAAAGCTGTAGGAGAGCAGATCTGTGGTGTTCATGGACACCTCTTGCTTGGCCGCTCAGGGAGATGGGTGTCGTCATCCCACTCCAATCAGGACCAGGGCTGGAGCTCCCAGTCCTCAGTCACTGCTCTTCACATGCTCTTCACTGCTCTTGCATCCTAATCACCTTGCCCTTCAAACGCATCCCACAGCTCAGGGGCTGAGCTAACAAGCTTCCCTTCTCCACAGCCCTGCAGCAGAGCAAGCACACAGGAACAGCTGCACTCCTGAGAGCTGCTTGGGGCTCTCTGGCAAAAAAGCAGCTCACCCTCAGATGACCTGGAGGATAAGCATCCATGTTGCCTCCATCAGTGGGCAGCCATAATCAGTCCTGGCAGGGAGCTGAGCTCTGAATAGGCTCTGCAGTAAAGGCTGCTGGGTGGCAGATCTGCTCTCGCATCCAGCGACTACTGGGAGAATGAGTCTCCCAAAATCTCCCTTGCTGGCTCTGCCAAAGGTATGCTTTGAAAACAGCCCGTTGCCCAGGGCATCCCTCTGCCTTTGCACCAGGTCTGTTACTCGGGCAAAGAATTGGTGATTTCCCAGGATCCCCCAATTTTCTGGAGAAGATTTAAGTCATGTGCATAGAAATGTATTCACAGAGGACAGCTAAAGAAAGAACCAGGGAGGAAAAGTGAGCCAATGGCCTGTGAGGCTGGGCAGTGCCTCTCTTGCCAAAAAGTTATGCTGTGCCCGCTCCTTTGCTGCCATGGCTTTCCGCCAAGGTGCTGGACAAAGCAGAGGCTCCACCTCAAATAGGAGCTGTGCAAGCTGAACAGGCATATTCAGGCAACCGCGGATCTAACCAAAATGGAAGTCTTCTGAAGATGGGAAGCAGGGCTCCTTCTCATGCATTAGGCATTTCCCAGCACAGGCAGTGACAGGCTCATCAGGCTACAGAGGAGCAAAGCCCAAGCTGCTGGGGTTCGGGGACCTCTAGAATTGCAGGCACCAAAGTACAGATACAGTCTGTTCATGAGGAAGAGGATGCAACGCCTGCATACAAAACAGTTCTTGTAGCAACGTAACTGTGCCAGAGTGGAGAAACACAAAGGAAGGGGTAAGACACTAAAAGCCATTTCACTTGGCCAAATTCATATTCCAGTTACTCTTGAATACCCAGAGAGCAGTAAATCCAACAGACACACACCAGATTTATGCCTAGAGAGGGACATTTAGCTTAGTGACTTGACTATTATTCATCACAAAATCGGATCTCCCTGCCATTTTTCTCCAAACCACTATTATTGCAAAACAGAGTGGTCTTGCATCACTTTCAAACATGGGCAACTCTTTTTATTACACAGATCTTCAAAGAGGAAACTAGAAAGTCAAAGCTGGTCCTCCTGGCTTTGTCAGTGTCTCCCTGACAGCACAGAGCACCTCACAGGATGACACTTGCAAATAATTTATAAGTACTATTGAGTTTTCTTAAAATGGGACCTTTTCTTGCTCCAGTTGCCAGTGTTTCCATTTAATGTACTAAACACACTTCATCCTGACCACTGAGAATTATTTCAGCTTAAAATAACTTGTAAATACTCCGATGTTGTCTCTCCACCAACTGCCAAACAAAGCAGTCATAGAAAGTGACATTACACAACAAAAATAAGGGTGAAGACATGTGGCCAGGAACAGTGAAAAGAAGAAAAACCCCTGCTCTTTGACTTTGGGGTTCAGCAATTCCATAGTTACATAGAGCTCTTTTCTCCCTTCACATAGGCTGATACAACCCAGAAGTTACTTCTCCAGAAATGAAGAAAACTCATTTAATGAGAAAAGATTCAAGTCCTTTAGATTTGCTGCTGGCTTGTTTGGGTAAGGTCTCCAAACAGTGCTAGTATCTAAGGTTGCCACATCTCTGTCTGGCATCCAGAGCTCTTTGCTCTGCGGTGTGACACTCTTGGACATCTGGATTTGTGCTGCAGAGCCACTCTCCTGTATACAGTGGATATGTCCAGGGTCTCCAGATCAATGACCAAAGGCTTCAGCTCTGCCCAAGAAGGACTGGAACCTGCTGGCATATGGACCATCTATTTGCCCAAGACACAGCTTTCCAGGACTAAAGAGTTCCCTCATTTTATCTCAGGCTATGCTAGATTGGGAGATATTCTGAAGCGGGACAGTGGAGGAAGAAGAGATCCTGGGGAACTATGATGGTCTTCTTGATAAAGGGTTTCCCAGCACAGTGGCAGGGCAGGAAAGTGTGGTGGGGAGGGAGCAGGTGGAAGGGGCAGGGGAGCCTGCTTTTGTAGATGTTTATTTCCATTTATGAGTCAGACATCTGCATAACAAGATGGCCGCAGGACACAAGCAATGCTGCTCACGCACTGTCAAGCTGCACACAAGCGGTATGGCCTCTTGCTACGGCCAGCACGTGCCAACAGTGGGGATTGTCACAGCAACCACCTCCAGCCCTTCCTGTTCCAAGGCAGGCTCAGAGGAACCTGCCCCTGTAGATGTGTCTCTAACCTACTCTTGAAGGCCTCCAGCGCTGGGTTTCCTTCCCGTGCCAAGGAGTTAATACCAGTGCGTATGTCCTTACAAGGCCTACACAAGCAACACAGAAAGCTGTGAACGGGTAGAAATAGGGTTTCATGAGTCCCTGGATCCATCAGCTCTTCTCCCTAAATGCACAGAGAGCAGCTATCTGCAACTAGCCTAAACAACAGGGAGGGACTGGAAGGAAATCAAAAAGCATTTGCAAATCTCAGGGGAAGCAAAGCCATCAAGCTGCAGGTCAGTTTTTACAAGACCCAAGCTTATCTGTGTGTGCCTCCTTATCAAGGGGCCAAGCTGCATCTGGAGGAGGCAGTCCTCATGTAGGCAAGGCACAGCAGCGCTTGACGCCAAATTCCTCCATTGTGCTCTGTGCTTTTGGGTCACTGCGCAATTAGCCAGCCCTGAAGAGATGCAAGGAACTTGGCCACTGCTTGCACAGCATAGAAGTGACTGCAGGAATCTCAATGACAGAGAAGCATTTGCATGAAAACGGAGGAACTAGGAATTACACCACTAGAAGAGCAAGACTCCAGCCATTTGGAGAGGAGAGGTGAGTGCTTTTCTCTCAAACAAGATGATATCACATGAGAGCTGTTGAAGTAGAAAGTTTGGGGACAAAATGTACTTCACTCACCAGTCTAGGACTGACATGACCTCGGATAATGTATCTAATCTATAGCTTCCTTCTGTAAATATAGTCCCATGTGCAGATGGACTGTACCTCCTGGGACGGAAGGAGAGAATTCAGGTGCATCTTCCCATGCTGGTCAGTTCAGGCCTCACAGATACTGAAACACCTCTGGCAGCTACAGGAAAACACTAAGAAGAGAAACAATCTCCTGATCCTTAACTCCTTTAAGTTTCTCCTTATCACCCTAGGTCACAGCAACACAAGGCTACAAAGCAGTGAGGTTCAGGACCAAGCATCCCCCTGTCCATTCACACATATGCATCCCACTGAGGCTGCATATAAGGACAAAATCAGGGTCCCTTCTTGAGAAAGCAATGTGTGCAGTGGGTGCTGCTGGGGAATACGAAAGCACGCAACCTCAAGCCCCAGGAGATAGTGAAGGAGGCAGTGCTGGGGAGAGGGACAGGCTGAAGAAGTTATTTCAGCCACTCTCCGTCTCCCTAAAAGTTTGCACACTTCCACCAATCTTCCCCAAATGCCCTTCCCTCATTCATCTCCTGAAAACCCCGACAGCCTCCCACTGTCCATCACGGCATCCGGGATCCCGACTGATCCCTCCCGGACCCTGCCATCAGCTACAATCAAAGAGTCAAAGGGCTTCAGGCAGTAAAACTCAACGCCCCCTCCTTGGCTGAGCAGCCCTGTGACTGGATCTGGCTGAGGGCAAAATCACCGGGGCTGCAAAGAGGCAGAGGGGCGCAGGGAGTCCAGAGGTGACACCGGCTGGTGAGATAAGGCACAGAGAGAGCGGAGCAGCTGCCCAGCATGAGCACATGGATAGGAAGGCTCAGAGCCAACCTATGCCCCTCGCTTGTTCCCACACCACAAGCTGCTCAGAGGCACCGAATGTTGGACTCACAGGCGTGTGCCTGCAGCTCCTGACCCGCGCACAGCCCTGCCGCCGCATCCTGGGATGGGCGAGCAGCCATCTTCCCCTTCCCGCTCCACTCATGTCCAGCTGGACCCTGTCAGCCATAATTTACTGCCTGGGAAATAACTGGATTGGCCCTGAGGGACAGAGAAAGAGGTGACTTGCATGTGAAGAAACCAGTAGCAGGAACAGAGACTGAGATAATCATCCCAGATAATCCATGATAAATACCCAAGAGAAGCATCAGGCCAAGAAGGTGGTTGCCTCCCTGGCTGTCAGTCTGGATACTGGCTAAGAAATTTGCCTCAGCCTCAGCAAATTGTAACCTTTCTTTGACCATCTTTCCTCTCAGCTCCCACTCCACTGTGGTCTCCCAACATTTCTAAAAACTCTTCACACTTTTTTTTTTTTTACTATCTCCTGCTTACTTTTAGCATTGACATGGGTCATGCCAGGCTATTTTAGCAGTTTTTTAAAAACAAACCAAAGCCCATGAGCAGCTACATTCTTCTGACTGTGATGACAAAATGCTTTAATTTCTTCCACCCCTCGAACGAAACCTGAAAGGCTTACTAATTAAACAGCTCTTCCCCAAACTGATTCTTCTTACATCAATGCTTCCCTTGGGTGAACTCAACCACCAAGGTCGTTACAAATTAGGAACGATCCTTTATTACTTGAACAATTCCTTCCTGACAACTGCTGCAATATTTAAGGAGTGCTTGGAGTCCGAAAGTGGCTTGGAGAACAGCAGAGAGCCACCTGTTCCTCCTGCCACATCTTAAAATACTGCAAGCACTTCTGCCCCACCTCTGAGCAGAAGGACCCACACTAGCTTCACCAGGTCTCCTTGCACAGGACAAGATCTGTTGGCATGAACTTTCTGCCTTAGCAGGGCTGGGTGCTTAGGGTCAATGCAGGACTGTGCTGGTGGCAGTTTGACTGCAAACCCACCTTCAGCAAGCTCTCCTCTCTGCCTCATGGTTGCTCTTCCCACAAAGTTTGGGTTCAGTCATCTTTGCCCTGCCAGCCTCCATGTTCCCCAGGCTCTTGGAGCTGGTGCTTAGCAGTTGGGTAGTGCGTTCCCAGTGGACAGACACAACTTAGAGACAACAGCAACAGGCATAGAAAACCTCTACCAGGATCACACCTCACGGAAACAAATACAGCTCACTGTCTCAGGGCAAGGGGATGTCTCTGTCCCAAGCCTGAGATTTCAGCCTGTGGAGCTAGGGAGGGCTTCAGGACCCAGATCACCACGGAAAAGACACAAGGACAGCCACTGTACTTGGCACGAGCACAAGGACCTCTGTACCTTCTGTGCACACAAATGTGCCCTTGACACAAGTGCCTGGTAGGTGGCAGAGCCCCTGTCCCTACAGCTTCCTCTCAACAAAAAATGCACCTTTTCCAGTGTGCCACTAAATGATTTAGGAGGCCAAAACTCACAGGGAGTTCTAGGTATTTTTTTAAGCTTTTCCTATGTGTCTTGGTGAAAGCAATTTCTGAAAATGCCACCTGAGTGCTTTCGAGAAGTTCCCCCCTTGGCATACTTGTTCTGCCAAGTGTTCATAAATGAGGCTGCACTAACACCACTGACAGCAAAACTTGGAGTATTAAATAACTCTTCTTAAAGATCCCAAAGTGTTTTATAAACATGAATTAATTAAGCTGCAGATAAACTCGGTGGATTATTTAAAGAGCTCTTGAACCTCCCCTCCTCACTCAAGGACGTGAAGAGAGGAATGAACCAAGGTCTGTCAAGAACCCAAGAGTCCTTACCCTCCCTATTTCCACTTAACCACCGCATCAGCTTTTATTAACATGCAAACCAGAATAAATTCAGAACAGCTGAAATCCCACTGGGATGAAGTTAGCTCAGTCTCTTAGTGCGCCTTATCTTGGAAGCCCAGTGACAGCCAAGGAATCTGCAGAACATGGAGTAGACAGAATCACAACTATTTTTAGGGGAAGAACAGGGTTTGGAATGACATATGGCTATTAAGAGCTCTCTCAAAAAAGGGTGATTAGTCTGCTAGTCATACCTGTCAAAAGCAGCTGTCCCAGCTGTGTGGGAAGCTGGTGGAAAAGCTTGTGACACCAGTGTGAAGCAGAGGGGCAGTGGGACCTGGATGAGCCCCTAGCTGCCCTGTCCCATTGGCACGCTAAGTTCTCCCAGCCTCAGCAAAAGGCACCTTCACATCTCCAAAGGAATTGATGGAAACAAGACCAGGCAGCTGAACTCGTAGATGTTAGGATTGTTGTGAAGACCTCAGCCTCCAGAAGCACTGGCCATGGCTTGCCTTCCTGGGTATCAGATGGGTTTCCCCACTGGGAAATCTGCAGGGAGCAAGTGCCAGAGAGAACAGGCTGGGATACCAAGGTACTGAGCCAGGCACAGACAGGTTTCTCTATCTGCAGGGAGACAGCTGGGATGCCAGGATTCCTCTGCACACTTTTGGGTGCTCTCCGCTTACAAAAATTTATGGATGTTCTGTGACTGTCAACTCAGCTCTGGGGAATCCCAGAAGAGGGAGAAGTGAAGTAATTTTTACAGAAGAAAGTTGGCTGCACATGGTGAAGGTTTAAAGAGCACGCCTACTTGATCTTCATAGGAGCCAGGATCAATACTCTGGAAGCACATCTGACTCCCCACAGTGAGCTGATACTCTTGCAAACATGGTTGGAGGCTTACTGCTAAGGGCGCAAAGTCTGGCACTGGCACAGGAAGGAGGTGGACAAAAGGACGCAGTGGATGGCACTGCCTGTTTTGACAGGGTTTGACTTCCCTCTGTTAAAGCACTCTCTCACTACAGGGTCCTGGGCACTGGCGTCTGGCACAGCAGATGGGCACATCAGCCACAAAAGATGGGCTCGGCGACCCAGCTCACATGTCCACTTGTGCCACAAAAAGGCTGCTGAGTCGGCTGGGCCAGATCCACCACAAACTGCGTGTCAGCTATTTTAAATTCTCATCTCTTTCAGAGAAGAGCAGGCTATAGCCAGGGGACCTGCACAGATCACCAGCCATGCCTGAACGTCGTTCCTTCTTCTCCGCACATGCAGGAAATATCTAGTTCAGTGTTTAGTGTCGCTTCAAATTTAACCAAGCATGCAGAAGACAGATAGCTTAATAACATCAGAGCAGCTGAGTCCATTTCCCTCCCATTTAAACATTAAACTATTGGTTTAAGGTCAGCAATAAGTGACTGAGCTGCTCCTGAACTCACAGTTTAAATTGCTTTGTCAACAACACACAATTTGCCTCTGAAGAAAGTTGGCAAAGGGAGATGATGACATTCATACCTGCATGGAGGGCTGCTGCTGGCCACTGGGAGCAGAAGGAGACATTAAAATTCATTCTGACCCACGGTGCAGTATGGCTGGGTGCTGCTCAGCCCACAGCTGAGCAGCCACATTTATGTGTGTGACCCATCTCCACTGCTGAACCCCTCTGCAGCCAGGACCCACGGCAGACACGGTGCTTGCCCATGTCCAGGAAGGACTCATAAAGCAACCAGGAAATTTGTCCTGAGCCAAGCTGATGACAGCCCTGATAGGTCAGATCATAGAATCATAGAATCATAGAATGGTTAGAGTAGGAAGGGACCTTCAAAGGGCATCTAGTCCAACCCCCCTGGCAAGCAGCAGGGACATCTCCAACCAGATCAGGTTGCTCAGAGCCTCATCCAGCCTGGCCTTGAATGTTTCCAGGGATGGGGCATCCACCACCTCTCTGGGCAACCTGTTCCAGTGCTCTACAACTCGCATTGTAAAAAATTTTTTTCTAATATCCAATCTAAATCTACCTCCCTCTAATTTAAAACCATTACCCCTTGTCCTATCACAACAGGCCCTACTGAACAGCCTGTCCCCATCTTTCCTGTAGGCCCCCTTTAGGTACTGGAAGACCACTATCGGGTCTCCCCGGAGCCTCCTCTTCTCCAGGCTGAACAGCCCCAACTCTCTCAGCCTGTCCTCACAGAAGAGGTGCTCCAGCCCTCTGATCATCTTTATGGCCCTCCTCTGGACCTTCTCCAGCTGGTCCATGTCCTTCTTATGTTGGGGGCTCCAGAACTGGACACAGTACTGCAGGTGGGGTCTCACCAGAGCAGAGTAGAGGGGCAGAATCACCTCCCTCGACCTGCTGGCCACGCTCCTCTTGATGCAGCCCAGGATGTGGTTGGCCTTCTGGGTCGCAAGGGCACATTGCCGGCTCATGTTGAGCCTCTTGTCCACGAGCACTCCCTTCTCCTCAGGGCTGCTCTCCATCCATTCTCTGCCCAGCCTGGATTTGTGCCCTGGATTGCCATGACCCAGATGCAGGACCTTGCGCTTGGCCTGGTTGAACTTCATGAGGTTGGCACAGGCCCACCTCTCCAGCCTGTCCAGGTCCCTCTGGATGGCATCCCTCCCTTCCAGTGTGTCAACAGCACCACACAGCTTGGTGTCATTGGCGAACTTGCTGAGGGTGCACTCTATCCCACTGTCCATGTTGCTGACAAAGATGTTGAACAGGGCTGGGCCCAACACGGACCCCTGAGGGACGCCACTCATGACCGGTCTCCACTTGGACATTGAGCCATTGACCACCACTCTCTGAGTGCGGCCATCCAGCCAACTCCTTATCCACCGAGTGGTCCGTCCATCAAACCCATAACTGATGGGTTTGATGGATGGTCTCGGGCTGCAATTTTGGTGGAAAAAGAAAAGCATGACAGATATGAGACATTCTACTCCACAGCTCCTGCGCCCAGTTCCAAGCAGACTGTCATGCTACTGTATTTTTTACACCCTCTCAGCACAGGCAAGATTTACACTTCCAGTGGTGTCTGGCCAAAGAAACCTTCTAAAAATCACTCAGAAGACTCTGAGGTGACACCAGGGTAATTAGTTCCTGGCCAAAGACCCAGCCTAATACAGTGGGTTAGTAGAGTACATAAAACCTTTGGGGGTATATAAATAAAAGATGACCATCTTGAGAGATTGCTTTCTTTGATCAGTTCTAAAAAGCCTGTAAGTGCAAAAATTCCACTAAACAAGAGACAACTGGATATAAGAATTACGTGGGCTCAGAGATGATACTGCATTTACAGTCAGTCAGCTCAAATCTGGATGAAGCCCAGAAGGAAAGTCTATTAAAGGATCGATGTGGGAGAGGTCACCATCCTTCACATATGGGGCTTCAGCATCTCACAGAGACACATGCACCTCCTTGCTGTCACTTGAGACAAGGATCCCAAAGATAGTGGTTGCTCATTTACAGGACAGATGACACAGTGGTCAGGGGACAGGCTCTGATGATCCAGGAGAGCAAGAAGACAAGCAGCACGGGCTCTGTGGGAGGACATGAAAAGGAGCTGGGACCTTCTTGGCTTCAAGGAGTTTTGCAAATAAAACCCAAAGCTCAGAAAAGATAAGAGCTTTGCAAAACAAATTAACCTCTGCAGAGCTTCTGGGCCTGTCTGGACTGTGGTAAGAAAGTGCCCACAGACAGTAAAACCCCTTCTCACCAGTTTTCCCTCCCGCCTAGGAGCAAATTGAGCCTTCTTACTTACACAGGAACAGAAGCAGGGATCCAGTATCCCAGACATCCTACCCAAAAGGCTTGAGGTAATCTTAATTACCTTGCTAGAGAGAGAGCAATTTTGCCAACATTATTGCACAGGAGGAGAGAGGACAGTGATTGGGCACAAAGAGACCCACTCTGGTTTGGTACCTCCATTAAGGGAATGCAGATCCTCCTTACCTTGGGCATCTTGCGCAGATTGGGAGAGAGCTTTAAGGAAGTAATGTGGCCTTGTTCATCTCCAATTATGACAACAGGGTAGACAGGATTAAACTGGATATGGGTTATTTTATTTTTCTTCTTGGGCACCACTAGCTGGGTGCAGAGAGCTTCATACTTATTAATGTTCAGATCAAACACATGGGCCTGGGGAAAAAAGGCAAAGAACACAAAAGGGATTAATCAGGCAAGAACATCCTACAGCGCAGAACAATGACTGAAGAAATCAGAGAGAAAAGGTCTCAGGGAAAGGCAGCCTCAGCACACAATTACCACCTGCAGTCAGGGCCTTTGTCCTCTTTTCAGTAACCAGTGTGCAGAAGCTGCCTGCTGCTTTTGAGTGACTGTCCCCCTCCCACAGGGACTCATGGAGAGAGGACTAGTTCCCTGCTGTGGGTACAAGCTCTTTCCAACACCCTTGGCAAGGCTCCAGCTGATATGGACTGGAGAAGGCTCAGAGCCGGCATCGCTAACCCCACAGGTCTGAATCCCCCATCTCTGTGGTGCAAGTAATGAGACAACTAGGTGTTAAATCAGAACCTAACACAGATTGACACCCGAGCGGGAAATGCTGTCAGAAATACTTATTACCCTTTATTGCAGAGCTTTCCAACATTTCCAGCTTAATAATAACATTAAAGACTCAAGCCAGTAATTAATAGGGAAGTGATAGGAACATGGACTGTTTGATTAAGGGTGTACCCTGGGGTAAAGCAAGGGAAGCACAGCACAGGGCAGCTTGGTGCTGGCAGCCTACTCCAGTCCAGCTGTTTTGGATGCTATGCCTGCACACATGTCCTCCCACAGCACTGAGAGAAATGCCAGGCAGACTGGCCAAATGTGAAAGGTGAGGATGAAGGGAGACAGATTTGAGGTCTTGCTCAGGCAGGATTCCCACTGGCATGGACCCCAGACCTGTGGCATCTATACAGCAGTGACACAGACCTGCCACATCTCCAACTGCACAGTAATGCACATTTTATCATCATTCTGGAGGGAACAGTGGCAGTTACCCAAAAGAATGTGTTAACTTAACATTATCTTCCAATAATTGCAATTGGCTCCTGTCACTCACACAGCCTAGAAAAGCTAATAAAACATGATGTCCCTCTTTTCCCTGGTGCTGAAGTGAGCGGTCTTCAGCACAGCATGCTGGATTCTCACCTTGAATCCGCTGTGGAGACTTTCAGCCTTATGTTTCCTTTCCCTTTTCTGTCTTCAGATAAACTAAGGAAGGGAATATTTTATGCTAACAAGTACAGTGGGAATAGAGGGGAAATTAGGACTGAACTACTTGTACAGCTCCTGCCAGCTGTGTCTTGTTTACCAGCACTTAGGAGACAGATGAGACATATTATTTCAACATTGTGCCATGTTCACAATTTCAATCTAGGAATTATCTGAAATTGGACAGTGTTACCCTATAAAAGCTTATTCCAAAGAGCGTGGCAGGTTTTGTATCAAATCAGTACATGTACTTCCCCATCACACACCAATGAGCTGGTGAATTTTATCTGAATCCACATAGAGCAAAGAGCTGGGCAACATGCAAGTACATGTCCCAGGCAGTCTCATGAGCTGCTGTGTCTTCATAGGACTCAACATCTTGAAATTTGTGATGTCCTAGTTCTGGGCAGGACAACCATGCAAAGGTTTTACAGATGCAGAAAACAAGATAAAGAAGACTCCCTTCAGAGTGAAGTAGAATAAGACTTCTTCAGATGGGGAAGAGCTTGAAAGTGGGCAGGGTTCTCAGCTGTATTTTGAAGAAATCCATGAGAGTATAATTCAAGAAGGGAATCCGAAGCATCAGCCACAGATGAGGATCTGCAGTTTGGAGAGTCCTTCCCCAGTCAGCAGAAGCATAGGTGGGAAAGAAGATCACATTTTTATCTGCTCAAGACATCAGATGCCAGCATTAAATTATGAATCTAGACCTAACACTTTAGATTCCACAGTCCTGCCAAGGTAATCCCAATTTCCTGCCTCTAGGCATAAATAAAGGTGGCTGTCCTGGCTTGTACTTTATGCCTGCTGTCTTACTATGTCTGAAAAGGAACAAACTCACTTTCAAGCCCCCTATGACCCACACTCACTGAAGATTTAACTACTTGCCTTCACAGAATACATTTTTGTTAATTTAGGGGCATGATTCACCCCCTCCACCAACGGTACAAGCTCAATGCTTAGTAACCTAAGAGCTTGGGCAGTGCCCACTGCTTGAGTAGCATCAATTAATCTAGAAAAAAAAAAAAGTAGCATCAAATCAGTGGCCAGGTTTCTTTTTGGCAGCCAGGTCTGCATTGCTGTTCTATAAGGCTGTGAATGTATCACACCTGCATATCCTACCTGGCACTGCAGTAGAGAAAGATGTCATGCCTGAAGGCTCAGTGTTGGAGTCCTGAGCAATGCAAATTACTCTGGGTGAGGTTGTTTTTAAAAAAAATGTCACCGACAGCCCAGACAAGCACAATGCCCAGGACAAGAACTCAAAACCATCAGCAATGCGGAGAAGGTCAAAAGCAAACAAGTTTATGAATGTTCCTACTATAAAGCTCCTCTTATGAGCATCTAAACAAATGGGCTTCTTTTCCTTTGCCAAGGGAATAATGGAAAAGAACAAACTATTTCAGCTCTTCAGCTGGAAACATCAGCCTCATATCAGCTGTCAGACAGTCCAGATGGACGGGTGGGCCATGGGCGTTAGAAAAGACTTCAGCGGATTTGATTTAGTGGCTTACAGGCACTCTGAGGAGAAAGGGAAATGGGTCAGACCAATACTGTTATTGGTGCTTTGGGAGCAACCTAAAAGGGGCACAGGGCTTCTCACAATACTTGAGGCAGCTTAACAGTGCTGTAAAGCAGCAGAGCTGCATGTGACCAGCACCATCTGCAGACCTGCCTGCGGCTTGGGGAAGGGCTTTCTGCCCAGAAAATGGGAGATTGAAACCCTGCAGCTCTCTCTTGAGGTTCCTAGTCCCATGAGCTGTCCCACTGGCTTAATTCCTGGCATAAGGGATTATGGAGTAGGATCCAACTGGATCTCCCACCCCTGAGACTTACCAATAGCACACAGCTTCTCTCCATCCCACTGCTCCGGTGGCTTCTATCCCTCCAGACTATAGATCACTGCTTACACACAAAGACAGTCTCTCAGGTCTTGCAAGATGAGCCGTCTCTGAGTATATGACTCAGAAAAGTGAATGTGTGCCACAATGCATAGAAGTGCCACCCAATTCCACATGTAACTTGAGTATCAAACTCATGAGGAGTCAGGATTACCAGAGCCAGATCCACATCCAAATCCTCTCTGTGGAGAGCAAGCGTTACCACGGGGCATCCTTCTTCCCAGGGCAGACACTCATCCAGCAGCACTCTGACGAGAACTGCCACCCAGATACTGTCAGGCAGCTGGTGCAAATGGGCATTTTTGATGAGGGCTGATATTTGTATAACTTTCACCTGTAGTGGACAAGTATATTTATATATTCACTAACATACAACGTGCTACAGGTCACAGGGCAGTCCTGCTTCCACCCATCTGGCCCCCTATGCCTCACTCAGTACTATAGCATCACCTAGACTTTTATCTTCAGGAACACAGCAAGGTGGCAATGATTGCCAGAATGTGACACCTCACAGTTCAATGAATCCATGGTAAAGGCAGTAATTTTCTCAGGGTCCCTAAAGCAGAAAGTGTAGTTGATAGGAAGACAGCATATAGTAACATGGCAGCGGAGTGCCCTGTGCTGGGACACCAGTTTGAGTTTTAATAATACTGAGAACTGTGTGGGAACAAAAAGCATGTCAAAGCAGTACCCTTGGCAGAGTTTACAAATCAGTGAGGGTCCCCCCTGTGAATAGTCCCCTCTTTCCTGCAAGCTCTGCACATCACTTCTTCTCAAGCTGCCTAGGCTGGTCCCAGTACATCCCTCCCTGCAGGTGCTGAGACCTAGGGCCACCACACTCACTCATTCACACTCATCCAGGACCAGTTTAAAACTTCAGAATGGAGGTTTCAAACCTCTGATTTTCATCCCTCAAAAAGCACTTCTACTGTGGTGAATATCCCCAGAGAGGGAGCTGGAGCCTCGTAATGATAACATCATTTTTATAAGATACCTTCTGCAGATTCTGTAGAAGCAAACTAGGGATCTGCAGAGTCTGCAGCCGTGCTGCTTACAGACCATGGCAGACACCTTCATTCTTTCTGCTAATAAGCATTCAGATAATGGGAAAGGGCATTTCTGTTCTTTCGTTACAGAGTTCTCAGGAACAATATATGGCCACTTCCTTAGAGAGACAAATCATACTCCAAGAATGAGAAACCTGGAGAGAGGCCAGAGAGAGAAGTAAAAGAAACCTGAAAATTTCTGAAATGGGGAAGTGCAAGAACTCTTCTCTCCTTCCCCCAGCTTAGCTGCAGATCCCTGAGGAGAATAAAACATAGGGCAGTAAGCAATGAATCTAACAGCTATTTTATTTATGGTCCCTGTAAACCTGTGTGCCCACCCCAAGGAAGTGCAAGAGGACATGTACCACCCTCCAAATTAAGGCCAAGCTGCTGAGGCTAAGCAGCTCCTTGCAGCATGGGCATTTATCAGCTGCCATCAGCAACCATCCAACGAAACCTAGATTCACAATCTCAACGTGCTGGACAGTCTGATGGTAGGTATGCCAGGCACATGTTCAAAGCAAACTTCTCCTTGATGGAAGTGCAGTAACTCTGGTAAGCCAGTAGCCTCTGAAAAGGAGCACTGAATATAATCAGATGCCCAGTTATCTCTGAGGTGGGATCAGGTGGATCCTGCAGACTCTGCCTGATGCTTTTTATTCAATAAGAACATTTTAAAATTACCATTCAGGTAACAACAGAGCCTCTGATGTACAAGGAATAATGGATCTAACTCTGCTGTGTTACAGTTGCAGGAAATATTTTACATAAATGAGCTGCTTTGATGCCGGACTCTCAAATAGCCAGAGAAGAAACCTAGCTCAGTTGCATCCACACCAGCAGCTCCTCTGTCTATGAATCATGCAAATTTATTCCACTTCCCAAAACCCAGCGGTTCCCCACTGAGGCTCTGCATGGCTGCTCTGTAAGCACGGCACAGTGCACATCCAGGCTATTACTGTAGCTCCAGCATCAAAACACCCTCAGAGTTTTGAACATCTCAGTTCTCCTCACCCACTCTGCAAACTGTGCTTACAGCCTGAAAGTCAACCCAGGCTCTCATCTGCTCAGCACCTCTGAGGCAACTTGGACCCCTCTGTCCTTATACTCTGCTGTCACCCTCTGCCCTGCAGGACAGCAGCCTGGGAAGCCCAGGGAGGGAAATGCCAGGGGATCTTGGAGGAGAGCTGGACCCTCCAAACAGCACACCCAAAAGCAACCAACCTCTCTGCCAGCAGAACAAACCACTTGACTTTTGTGGCCCATGAAGAAGAGAGCTGAAGAGCTACTTTGACCTACCCTGCCTTTATTTCATGCCTCAAACACCCACCGGGTCTGCAGTGGCTGCAACCTTTGCTGTCCTTTTCTTCCGGGCTTACAAGTCCTCATTCCCCACCAGTGGTCTGGGCAATGCTAGCATGCTCAAAAATAACCTGCAGCAACCAGAACCAAAGCTGGGGGGAAATTATATGTGTGTAAGAACAAGGCAGATGTATCTGGTAACTTGGCAACAAAAAATAAAATCAGTGCAAGAGCTAAAGGTGAGTGATAATTTAATATCATGCTGCCCTTTACCAGTTGACGTCTCTTTCACTGCTGGGCTTTCACTGTCCATGTGATGGATTTTTCTCATTTTGACTGAATCGTGATACCTCATCCATTTGCAAACTCCATAGATTATTTGTTTCGAACTCTCAGGTAATATATTTAACAAGTGCCTAGGCCACCCCCAGCCCCTGCCTAACACCAAGACAGCTGCTAGAGCATCCTAAAGGCACTGGGCAGGGAGGGCAGCCCCAGCTTGCATCAAAGCCAAGCTGTCATGTGGTGGGTGCCTTACTTCGTTTCTACACTCCCACTGCCTCCAGAACAGCCTCCAATACAGTTAATTTTCTCTAGGAGGACATTTTTGAGTTATAAATAAGGGTTACAAGACAGTACTTGGTCTATCTGACACCTGGGGCAGTCAGAGGCTTGGCAGAAAGAGACTTGACTCAGAAAACATTCATTGCCTCTCAGTTTCCGTGATGACGATACAGGAATGCTGGTCCTCGGCTGCCCTGATCCCAGCACCAGGCAGACCCACAAAGAGACAGTCTTCCACACCACTTTCATGCTAGTGGCAAAGGACTGACCCCAAATCTGTTACAGGTATGTTCAGTTTTGTGATCAGGAGGATGAGTAGGCATCTGGGAAAGCTGCTTTTTAGGCTGAGCTGGGTGAGGTTTGCCAGCCGGGAGCTGGCTGCACGTCCTGAGGTGTAGGAGAGGGCCAAGCACATCCCTTTGCCCTGCAGCATCCCAGCCCACTGCTCCAGGGTGCGTGACACAGCAAAGGTCTGTGTTGCCTCTCTTAACTGCAGGAGCTGCTTCACTGTAGGGCTGCATCTCTCTGCTTTTCATCATTCAGTAAGAACTGGGTCACTCACAATTTCACATGGTAGGAAAACAGCATCAGCCTCAGCTGATTTGACTCAGCTCCCACAAGTCAGTTAGAAATCAAAGCCTCAGCACGTAGAAGAGCTGCTATTCGTTCAGACAGGCTGAGGACCATTTGACCTCTTCTGGCAACCCTATTACGTTGTTTTACAAGAAAGTTCTTATTTATCTGAGTGAAGTTCCTTGTCAGTCGCCACTTCTGCCAGCCTGGCTCTGCTCAGAGATTCTTGGTGATTAGGATAATCTCCTTCACACCTCAGTCCTGCAAAATTCTGAATGCTGTTATCTGGTGCTAAACAGCTGATACATCATACCCCTGAGCTGGTTGCACTTCAGCTTGGTCTAATATGATTCCCTCATGTTGCCTGTAACTCTTTTTTTCCGTCTCTCTTCAACAATAATAGCATGCTTTGGAATGAATCACAAAGCCTTCTTCTGCTCTTCACTTTTGTACTAAATTTAATGTTACTCTCTAAATCACTCCTGAAAGGTGAAAGTCAAACAAAGAAACTAATCTGTGCTGAACTCGTCCAATAGTTAGGCTGATGATAGCACCCAGTACCTCTGCGCTACGCTGCAATCCCTTCTGCAACAGTGGAGAGGACCCTTCCTTAGGGACCAGCATCCAAAGTCCAGTTGGAGCCCTGCTGTGCTCATGGAGTGACTTTCCCCTGCATCTCCCAGGGTTTGACTCAGCAGCACAGCATTAGCGAGAGCACAGCAGCGCAGGCAGTTCCCGGCCCCAGCCCTCTTTACAGTCTTGCTGCTTCCCCAATTAGTGTACATTTCATATCACACATTTGCTTTGCGTCCTTATTGAATTTCTTCTCACTGATTGCAAACGGCTGCAGAGGTTGTCGAACTCATTTACAATTGCAGTTCTGGCTACAAAACACTTCTAAGTCCTGTCCACTTGGTCCCCCCACAATTACAGCTGGCCTGCAGCACCAGTCGCAGTCCCTGAAGCATCTCTAGCTGCACTGCACACTCTTCTGAGGATGACTTCCAAATGCCACATCTGCCTTCTCACCTGCCTTGTAGTTTTCTTGGGCTTGTGCCAACAGTGTTCCTGAAGTCAACTTGTAAGCACGTATTACTTTTCATTCCTCTAATCTACCAGGCCAGTTACTCTCAAGAACAGTATTAGATCAGTTTTATGAGACATGACCTTACTAAAGCCTTACTAGACCAGCGGTTCCTTGATCTACCAATGCGTACAAATAGACCATTCAATGATTTCTCTCAGGATCTTTCTGGATAGCATACTTAGCTGCGTAATCTCTCCTGCACTGTCATGCTCCAGAATACTGGGCAAAGACTCTTTCCCCCAGTCCTGTGACGCTTCCCTACTCTGCCATCCCATCCCAAATATCTAGTGAAGAACTGGTAGACTGTTTCAATCGGTCCCTTGCGTGCCCCACAGCAAATCTCTCAAGACTATGCCAGGTGAATACATCCCAGCTGTGCCAGTCTCCCTGTGCTCTCCCTACTGTGACCCACTGCCCAGCCCCTGGCATCAGGCTGAAACTATCTCCTCATAGACTAGGACCAAGCTCCATCCCTTCACATGTTGGCAGGGTCCTGGGTATGCCCTGCTGCAGAGAGCCAGCGCTGGAGGCTGGGGCATGGGTGAAGGCAGGCAGTTGCACAAGGAAGGGCAGCAGTGAGTCTGATGGGAGAAGTAGTTACTTCTCTCTGTCACCCGCAGCCCTGCGGCAGGCTAGCAAAGCTGTTCATAAGGCAGATATCAAACTGTTATGGTTTGTAAACTGGCATTTAAAATGAAGCAGCACAGATTTCAGGTCATTATAAAATGCCAAGCAATAAATATTAAGGTTCAGGAGCTGCTGTCCCTCTATAGCGGGACGGGGCAGACCGCTGGAGACTCTCAGTGGCTCTAAAGCCAGTTGTTCCCACTTGCAAATTGAAACCTAAGTGAGGAGCCATTCTCAAAGGTGGCCAACGCAAAGAGCAGAGAGGCACCAAGGAGCAGCTTTCTAAACTGTCAGCTACTTCTGGTGGGCCTTACGTCCCAGCAGGTTTTTAAGCAAAGTCTAACAGGCGAATCAATGAAATCTTTGGAGATGCTGCCCAAGTCATTTTTTTCACTCACATACCCTACACGAGCAGAAAAAGGCAAACTTGGCTCCTGTGTGGCTGAATGAACTGGTTAATCTCAGCAGATAAGTTTCATCAAAATGCTGTATTTCACAACCTGAAAGAGCAATAACTCTAGTAATGAAAAACTGGCCTGCAAGCACCTGTGTGAGAAACAATATCTGCAAAGTCACTGACAAAAGGGTTTAAAATTTACTAGTTTGGCTTTGCACTGAAACCAACTACTGTGCTGACAAAGTCACCCCACCTGCAACTCAGTAGCTAAGGGATGTGAGTGAACAATAGTGTCCTGAGGTGCCTGATGCACATCTTCAGGCTTCAAGCACACCAGAGCATCCTATGACGGGATGGCAGCTGCAGCAGGATAGAGGTGAGGGCTTAGACCCTGAAGGGACAAACCAAAGCTTTCCAAGCTGGCTTTATTCCATAAAAGCAGTTGCCAGGGGAGAGAACACCAGTGCACAGCGAGCCATGAGGAGAAGGGAGGACAGCCCGAATGGCATGAAGCGGAGGCAGCGTTAATTCCAGAGACTCTGCCCATCTACCTCATTGAGCTTTGACATACCACCAGCTCTTGTTTTAAAGCAGACATAAGACTGCCCAGCAGTCCACATCAATCTCAAAGAATCAGCAGGGAATAAGAAAGAGCCTTTTAGGTTTCATGGCAGAATTTTTTTTTTGTTTTGTTTTACCGGAAAACAACCACTTATGCTGTGAATGCAATTTTTAAGAAAGCCTCTGCCCACTCCAGCCTACTCAAAGGTCCTCCTGAGTGCTGGCAAAGGGACCTGCACTCATTTAATGTTTTCACACCCCAGCAATTGCCCTGGTGATGGTACAGAGAGCCAGGAAATGCCTCGTCCCAGGCCTGCAGAGCTAGCAGTGGTCCCATAAGGCAAGGGCAAACCCCACGGCCTACTGCAGAAGGGTAAGAGGAAAGACTCAGGCACAGCAGGGACATCTGTAGCTCCTAAATGTAGGAGTCCAGGCATCCAAATCCACCCCCACTTTTTTTTTTTTTTAATTCTAAAGCAGGTGTCTCATCGTACCTAGCATTTTTCTTCAAGTCAGGCTTTTACCATTTACAACCTAAACTAAACTAGGTGTTCTCTAACCTCGTTTTATTTCAGCACTAATCACATCAGTATCTGCACCCAGGTCCCTGTAGAAGATGGCCTGGAGAGATCACAGAGCTGCTGCCGGCCAATTTTGCTGCAGGACTCATATTTAGAAATAACCGATCTCTCCTCCTGTCTGCTTTAGGAACCATTGTGGAGTCTTCAAGGAATGTAAGTGTCATCTGAAATGCAATCACAGAGCAAAACTGCAATGGACTTAACACACTGATTGAAACCAAAGCTGAATGCTCTATAGCAACCACTCTGAGTGCATCCAGTAGAGACCAGCTTCCATAAAAGCAGCTGGCTGTCCAGTCCTTTTAAAATCAGACCACTTATTTAGGCACCTAGTTAGAGAATTGGGCGGGTTTTTTTTTTCCAGGCAGTATTGGCATGGATGTGCACGTCTGTGATGTGACCATATTTATTTTATTTTATTTCAATTTTCATTGCAAATCACTTATGCTCATTCTGAAATAAAATGGCCATCAGGCCAGACTAAGGAAATTACCCAGAACATGATAAAGAGCAATAGTAGCAGTTATTATCCACTGCACCAGCAGCAGAATGTACACACTCAGGTTATTTATGAAGAGGTGGTGCTGTCTGAAGCAGATGCCCAGCTTCCAACACACACATTTTATCATAATACCCCTAACATTTACAGCTTTTCTTAAATCCCCGTGTCCTGGATTCATGGGGACTGAGAGATTTTTAGATTCTAAAATGCTCCAGTTTCCAAGTCAGTCTTATACACTGACACACATATTTTGGACATATAGCATCAGCTTAAATAATAAAACGTGTTTTTCAAAATAGGCCAGGTATCTCTTTAAGACTGCAATTAGAGCCTGAGTTTAAAACCACCTCCAGGCAACCTTCAAGTTTTGCAGGCATAATTATGTGTGGATACAAAGCTAGAGGCTGTTTATGAACAGGAGGCCTTTAACGTTTTATCTTCTGGCTGCACATCCTGTAGTTTTCTGTACCCTGCTAATGTGGATTTTTTCCCAGCGTTAATGGAGACTGCCCTTTGTGAGGTGCTGAGTTAGTCTCAAGAAGTGCACTCTGCTACAAAGTGGAATATGTCCAGGAATGAAAAGGCTGTAAACAACTATTTATTCCATTTCCACTGCAGATCTAGAAGGTTCTGTTCAAAATAGAAACTAAACCATGTCTCAGACACACCCTCCTGCAACCAGCATGGTTAGTGACTTAACACAGAGGCCAGGATTTCTGTCAGCATCAGTCCTGGCCAGACTACTGCAGCGGGAAGGCAGCTCTTGCCTGGACTTTCCTGCTGGGCAACCCCATTCTGGGTTGCTCCTGGCTGATGGCCACTCTTCTGAGTTTGGGATTAAAGGCATAAAGCAGAATTAGATCCTACTACATTAGGTTCTAATTAGGCTTACTGAATTAGATCCAAGGTAGGATAGCAAGGTGAGACACCCTGTGTGCAGTGCTGCCAAGTCAGACAGTCTTGTCTCTTGCCTATAGCCTCATACGAACTCCATGCCCGTGGATGCTGCAGCTAAAGTGACTCTGCAACAACACAACACAACAGTCACTGCAGCAGTGGCTATGACAAGCTAGAGGTGGGATGAAAGACTTCATTGCACAACCTCTTGCCAAGTCCATAGGAGCTTCTCTTGGCAGGTAAAGCTCTGACAATGAATCTGGCCCAGTAGTATGAAGCCTCCCCAGAGATGAGGTACCACTGCACCACGTGAATAAGAAATCCGAGTACGCCCAGTGTTTACCCTCCATTTGCTCGTGCTGCCCAGGAAGTATCACCGCCTGCAGACGCCTCTGTCTTCTTCCTCACAGTTAGGCCCTTCATTTGGTATATGGGAGAAAGCGGACAGACAGATCCATGAACAAAGGGCTCAGTCCTGACCCTGCCTGCAAGGGAAGAGCACCAGCCCTGCTTTCTGCAGACTGTGACATCCTGAGCTTCCCAGGGAAGTTAGGTGCCCCAGTGAAGAGATCTCTACTGCTTAGCCTGGGAGAGACAAAGTCACAGCCTGAATAAGTGTATCAGTGAAATGAATTTTTTGCTATTACATAAAGGTTAAACTGCAATAAAGTTGCCAAGGCATCAATTCAACGATAGAGATATATAAAGGCCATCTTTTTGCTGGAGTAATTTCGCCAAACTGCACAGACTTTCCAATTTATACTAGCAAAACAGAAAGCCCATGGTGACTGAGCAATGTGGTCTTACAGTACAAAACCAGTGTTGATGGATAGCTACATGCCGTGGCTACTTGCCAGGCCCAAATTAGCCATCTGAGCTACTAGGATGGATGGCTAGAGGCAAAAATATAGCTGCCATCACCTCAATATTAGGACTGGTCTAAGTATTTCATTACTCAACCATTACTCTTGAAGACAGCCTCACACAGTGGGAGAAAGTTGTTTGTATTTAATTGGAACAAAGTTTTATTGGCTGACCCTGGGCATATGACTATAATTGATTTTTTAATATCAAAATAAGTACATAATCACCTTATTCTATTGCTTCTTTATGTCTTAGAGGTTCAGAACCAATCATAGAATCATAGAATGCTTAGAGTTGGAAGGGACCTTCAAAGGCCACCCAGTCCAACCCCCCTGCAAGCAGCAGGGACATCTCCAACCAGATCAGGTTGCTCAGAGCCTCATCCAGCCTGGCCTTGAATATTTCCAGGGATGGGGCATGCACCACCTCTCTGGGCAACCTGTTCCAGTGCTCTACAACTCGCATTGTGAAAATTTTTTTCCTAATATCCAATCTAAATCTACCCCCCTCTATTTTAAAACCATTACCCCTTATCCTGTCACAACAGGCCCTACTGAACAGCCTCTCTCCAGATTTCATGTAGCCCCCTTGAGGTACTGGAAGACCACTATCAGGTCTCCCCAGAGCCTCCTCTTCTCCAGGCTGAACAGCCCCAACTCTCTCAGCCTGTCCTCAGAAGGGAGGTGCTCCAGCCCTCTGATCATCTTCGTGGCCCTCCTCTGGACCCTCTCCAACTGGTCCATGTCCTTCTTATTTTGGAGGCTCCAGAGCTGGACACAGTGCTGCAGGTGGGGTCTCACCAGAGCAGAGTAGAGGGGCAGAATCACCTCCCTCGACCTGCTGGCCACACTCCTCTTGATGCAGCCCAGGATGTGGTTGGCCTTCTGGGTCGCAAGGGCACACTGAAGGCTCATGTTGAGCTTCTCGTCCACCAGCACTCCCAAGTCCTTCTCCTCAGGGCTGCTCTCCATCCATTCTCTGCCCAGCCTGGATTTGTGCCTGGGATTGCCACGACCCAGGTGCAGGACCTTGCACTTGGCCTGGTTGAACTTCATGAGGTTGGCACGGGCCCACCTCTCCAGCCTGTCCAGGTCCCTCTAGATGGCATCCCTCCCTTACAGCGTGTCGACGACACCACACAGCTTGGTGTCATCGGTGGACTTGCTGAGGGTGCACTCTATCCCACTGTCCATGTCACCAACAAAGATGTTGAACAGTGTTGGCCCAGCACGGACCCCCGAGGGATGCCACTCGTGACCGGTGTCCACTTGGACATTGAGCCGTTGACCACAACTCTCTGAGTTCAGCCATCCACCCAACTCCTTATCCACTGAGTGGCCTGTCCATCAAAGCCATGTCTCTCTAGTTTAGAGAGAAGGATGTCATGCGGAACAGTGTCAAAAGCTTTGCACAAGTCCAGGTAGTTGACCTTTATTGCTCTTCCCTTGTCCACCAATGCTGTCACCCTGTCATAGAAGGCCACCAAATTGGTCAGACACGATCTGCCCTTGGTGAATCCACTTTGGCTATCACCAACCACCAATGCCTGCTGTCAGCTTGTACTAGTGGTGCTCTGATCTGGAGTGTCATCTCTCCATCCCCAGGTGTGCACTGGTTAATAAGCTGATTTCACATATACGGAGTTAAGTGTTTTCCTCCTGGCTGCACTGATGCGGTCAAAAACAGAGCAAGCAGGGACTTGCATGCATTGGCAACCTCTACCTTAATACACCAGGAGCAGCGCTGAGAAGGAGTGAGCAATTCATGCCCAGCGATATCCATGCCAATGGCAGGAAACCATAGGAAAAAGCAGCCTATTTCCTGAACTCTGCTTTCCTCTCTGTCCTCCAAGTACCCCCATTCCTGGAGTAACAGGAACAAATTAGGACTGCAGGGAGGTTTGGCTTGCTTATGGTAGAGGTTTGGGTACCTTGGCCCCCAAGAAGCACCTGTGCTTAGAGAAGAGGGGCCACATGCTTTTCTGATGGGTTGTTTAAGGCTGCAGTGATATGTGCAGGTGATCCTCAGCATCTGTTAAAAGCCCTCTGATTTGTGATTTAACATCAGCTGTTTTGCATGACTGGGCTGCACCTGAGATATTTCTAGCCTTGTTGCTTGTAGGGATGTAGCAGACCTTAGGGGGAGAAGGAGTAAGAAATGCTGCTACCCAAGTTTCCTCATCTCTGTTGCTTTATGACTTCTGTGTTCTCTGTAATCAGACTAAGCAAAAAGGAATTAATAGTTTTAGGGTCTTGAGCTATCAAAATGATCCTGCCATCCTAAGACAAGCAGCTCAGGCAAGCTGCAGCCAACTCAGCCTGTCACAGTTGTGAATTCCTGCTGGTGAGGGATCTGCAGCTCCTCGACATGCTTGGCCAGGATTGGGTTGACCTATTCCCATGCTCAACCTTAATCTCCCTTGACTTTCTCTCAGCTCAAATCAGAGCAGTGTTGCTTTCAGCCTCTCACCTTGCCATTGGCAGTGACTGCAGCGAAGACTGTGGAGGAGTAAGGGGCCCATGCAACATCCCCTACAGCAGAACGCAGGTCATAAACAAACAGTGGAGTCCTGTAAAAAAAAAGATCCAAGGAGAAGAACTCATTTAAACACATGCAACTCTGGACATGAAAGTTATAAACGCTTTGATGCTGCAGCCCTGTTGTTCAAGGCCAGCTGCAGAAGTGGAAGATAAGGTAATTTCTCAATGTCAGATACCAGCCAGGGTCTGAGCCAAAGGCAAAACAAAGTTGAGCATCAACCCAAATGGATCGGGATTGGTCCTGCTATAATGAGGAGAAAGGTTGCATGTTTCTTTCTTTCTGAAAGAATTTTGAAAGCTTCCCTCCAACACATAAACAGTCTCTGGTTAATAATCATACAGGAAAAAGTTATTTTTGCTCTCTGGACTTCTGACAACAACACTGAATATTAAAGCAGTATTCTCAAAAGGAAATATTTGACTCTGACTGATTACAAAAAAAAAATCAATTTCCTGACTGAAACCGGACATTCCTCAAACACTAACCCTGAACTTTATTATATATTTTCAAATGTTCCAATTTTTTTTTGCGTCTCTGGGTCTTTGGAGGTGTCTGGCCCCTGAGGCCGTAAGCCAGCCCCTGACATTTCAGTATAGCATTGCTCCAGAAGAATAACCTTGTCACAGTAGGTCCTGCCTGAAGAAAGCCAGGTCCAAAGCAAAGCAGCCCAAGTCTGCGCTGAACTGCACTGCTTGGCAAGTTCCTGGGCCAGCCAATGCTAAATTGTATAGCTTATATCTGGGGAGTACAAATCTGAGTCATCAGCCCCCAAAACAGAGACAAGACAGCAAATAGCAACGTCAATATCTAAGAGAGAAACTGAGACTGAGGTACAAGCAGGGTCAACATGTGCAGCTGGCATGTCAGGCTGGACCTCCTCGCTCACGCCAGGACCCAGCAGGACTTACTTGATGGTGTGATCCCAGATCTTGACTGTCCAGTCAGAGCTGCAGGAAATGAAGACTTTCAAGTGGTAGGGATTCCAGCTGACTGAGTCCACGGCCATGTGATGAGCTTCAAACACATCCAGAAACTGGCTTGAATAGCATTTTGAACACTGCAATGGAAGGAACTAGTCAGTAATCAGAGCTAGATCTTGTTCTGGAGTACATACTCCTGCAGAAAGATTTGAATACTTGTATGGCCTTCCAGGCTCTTCTGGGCTGGCTGGGAAGAGGCGTCTGATACTTAAAGGTGATAGAGAAACTAAACAATTTAGCACATGCTGTTTCACCCCACCTGCAGAGGTAGGAAATGAAGTTATCTGGTTGGATTTACAGCCAGAGCCAGGCTCCAGAGCCCATTCTCCACTGCAGGAGCTCCATTGCCTTCCTGCCAGTCTGAGCTCCCACCTCTGTAAAAGGCTCTTGAGAAAGGCAGAGAACAACAGCTCTTGCATTGCTCAGGAGCACACAGCACTGTATGCATTTGAAGTGCTGCAATTAAAATCTCCAGTGTTGGTGCTCTAAGCAAAGAATGACCTATCAGACCCTTTGGCTTTAAGGATTTGAAGAACATGCTGAAAGTCCCTTCCCTGCCATCACCCTGCAACACCCTGCTCTGAGAGCCTGCCTCACCACACGGCTCTGCAGCTCTTTCTCTTGTGCCACTTGTGACTTCCTGGAGGGTTGTGAGAAACACAAGAGGCTGGCCAGCACTCAGGCATGTCCCCGACAGGCTGATGGGCCATCCTGTACCCCAGCCAGCAGCCTGTGAAGTGGGCAAACCCTGCATATGGATGCAAGGGTCAGGCCAGCAGCACCACAGCAGTGGGTGATACTAAACGACAAAATGTAGGATGTGTGCAAGAGGCGCAAAACATTCAGGAACCTTGCATAAGTCATTTTGTGTGTAAGCCCCTGAAGGAGGGGAGAAGGAGAAATTACAATCTGTTTGTCTGCAAGAGCAGAATATGGGACTCAATCCCGATTGTCTGTTCTGTGTACATAGAAAAATGAGGTTATCCTCCCCAAACCTCCTCACCTCCAAGGCGACTGGAGGCTTCCTTTGTTAGCAACAAGGACCTCATCTCACACAAAATGTCCTCTTAGTTGTGTTCTCACACACAACCTGTATCTACACAGTAGGTTGGGGTTGGCTTCAGGACTTTTTGTCAATCTGCCTCTGTACTGCCACTACAAGGACTTTTCAGCACCTTTCATTACTCCCTAATAAATGCAACAACACATTATCTGCCTGAGCAGCAGGATTGCTGGTGTGTTACATGACCTTAATTCTTCCAAACCAAAGTTCTAACTAATCATGAGGCTTAACTGTTTATTACACATGGCACTCACTGCCTGGGTACCCAGACCTGTTTTATTCCAATGCCTCTGTGCACTGGGGCAAGTACTGGCTTGAGGGTGGTAAACTACTCAGACAGCAGCAGCTCTTGCATCCCTGGGAGGCTTGCCGTAGTAGGAAACAGAAAAACAAAAAGTGGCTCATGTGCCACTGAGATTTACTGAGAGTGTTCATAGCTTGCTAATAGTTTGGTGCATACTTTGTCTCTGAGTCACTGTCCTTGTTTGTAATTACGGTACTAAAATCTCCTTTAATGCATGTTTCATTACTTTACTTCATAATTCTTAATGTTCAGCCACCAGGAAAACTGGTACTTGGCTTGTTTTGAAAGTCACTTTGCTGGAAACAGACAGTATGGGTCACAAGTAATTAACACAAGAGAGAAGCTGCTTTATCCATCTGTTCTTCCACGTGTGTGGTCTCTAATACCTGAGGACTTTGATGAGTGAGATCCTAACCAGATTTGTCCGCATCCAACAGAAGTGTAATGCTCAGTGCTCTGTTTTTAAAAGCCATGTTGGGGATGAGCCCTTGGTCAGTGCAGCTCTCTGGGCACTGGCATGGGAGGCTCATCGTGCTCTGATCCACTGGCTTAGCATTCTGCAAGTCTGGCCTAGGCTAGTCTGCAAGTTTTCCTATCAAATCCACAGCAATAATGGTTCTGTAGGGCAGATGCCTGGCTGTGACCCTTGTGAGAAATGAACCCTGCATGCTTGCTTTAGCCCAAAGCCATATACGATGCTCTGGCAGTGCCTGCCAGCACCACATCAGGTTCATACGAGCCTTTGGTATCATCTCTGACGTGTGAGACAGGGCCATGCTCTTCCCAAGATGCATTTTGAAGAAACACCACAAACTTGAGAAGAAGCTCAGAAAGAAGTTTGACTTTAAGAATAAAAGAGTTGCTGAGCTAAGTAGAACTGCTGGCAAAGTCTTTCCCCACTATTCACTTTTAAAACCTTACAGTTATTAGACACGTCAGGATGAAAACAAAACCACTTGGAAAATGTGACGTCTAACTCCTGACAAGACAGCTTTGAAAAGGTTGAGTAGATTCAGGGAGCAGGCATTTGTGCAGCCTGTCTGATCTTCAAGAGCACTGCTCCAATTTGCTGAGAGTGCTTTTCTCCTGTTTGAATGTGGTAGATGTGTGTGAATAGTAAACTGTATTTTTATGATGGGACAGGAAAACAAGAATGCTTCCACGGCAATACAGGAAGCCAGTACAAAGATAAGTGGTGACAGGGCTACAAAACATAGGGGAGGAATAGCAGGAGGAAAGGAGAACTCCAAGGACACAAAACCTACAGATAATCTTCATTAACAGCACTTCAGTTTATGCTAGATGTTAGCCTGAGACAAAACTCCCCCGCATCCATGGTGAATGGATGGTTATTACCATCCTTATAATGTAGAGGGTTTCTTTAGTTCATTAACAGAAACTCTAGGCAACACAGAAGTAAAAAAATAATCTTTCTCAAAGGAGGTTTGTATCTGGCAATAGAAAGAGTACTGCCCAATGCTGGCACTCCCAGGCAGATCAGGACACTCAGCCGCTCTTCAGAAACCACTGACACAAACATGTCCTATGTTGTTGTGGACAGCTGCTACCAGAAACACCAGAGGTCTCCTTGGTTTTTGCTCAGTATCTTCTTGTAGACAACTGTAACAGGAATGCTAAGATCTGTAGAAAGGCTTACAAATGGAAATAGAGGCATGTGAATGCATTGGGAGAGACAACAGCACATGGTCATAGAAAGAACCTGTGTTAATTGCTGGCAAATGAAGTCAGTCAAGTTACAAGTGGATAGAACAAACAGAAGCTCCAAAGATAAGATGGTGAGGTGAGAAATAGAACTCAAGCCATAAAATATCCAGACAAGGAAAACAACTTTGCCTAAGACAAAGCAAGACTAGACACTGAGGTGACTGGAAGTTGGAGCCTGTCCAGAAAGTAGTTTGCCATCATCTTTTAAGCAATACCCAAGAGATGTGATAAGGACTCAACAGCCAGCATCCTTTGTCATCCATATAACCACAAGAAATCCTGTCCTGACCATGCAGATACAAATGTCCCAGTGTTTAGTACGAGAGAATGAGTATGAGTGAAATTAGTTTTGTTTAAAATTAGAATTACCTTTTCCTTCTACACAGTCTTGCACTGAGTTTTATTATATTCATTTGTTACACTCTCAAGCAAACTGCCTGAGACTGAAAAAACCCTCTCTTACATGAATATATTCAAATCTCATCACAATGTTTCTGATGAAGACCTGATTATTAAGAAGTAATTCTGATCAAAGAGTTGAAGCCACAATAGTATTTCAATATGAATCTCAGGGACCATACTTTGTGATACCAAAGCTGAACAATTCCTAAGCAAATAAGATATGCAAAGAGGCAGTTTTGCATTACAGAATCACATTAATGCAGAAACAATTTGTCCTCTATGTAAAAGGGCAATAGATAGGTCTGTGTGTAATTAAGATAATGATTTCTTGGCTTCAGAAACATTATTAACTAGGCCATTTTAAAAAATTCACAATAATTGTTCTGCAGACAAAGAATTAACGTATTCTCATGCTATTTGTGGGCATGCCTGGTCTCTGAAAAAAAAATGCTGTCACTGTTCTCAGCATCCGAGAGGCTCTGCGAGGCAGTCCACAGGTAGCTCCAGTAACGGGTTCAGACATGCAGTGTTTCAATAAAGGGTGCAATGAAGGTGTGTGGTAGTCCTTGAGAAATGTCTGGAGCAGCAGTTGATCCCAAAACTTTTGAAATTGTTTGTAGCATACTCTCAGGGGATGCTAAGGGTGGAAGCACCCTTCTCCCTGTTTTTGTGGATACTCTGGAGGCCTGCTTGTGCTAGAGACTCAAGAATTCTCTTCCCTGTGTTAGCCCATACAATCTAAAGGAAGATTGTCTCTTCCTGCCCATCGGAACACCTGAGTTTTATAGGGCATTGTTGCACAATGTAAGAGTGGTCCCACTTTTTAGTAAGTGATTGCTCATCAATGCAGGAATGTTTTGTTGCTTACCCATAACCCTGAAATCAGCCTTAGGACCAATAAAAGAGAAGATGCTGTATAACAGTATCTCTCTGCATTTGTCCATCCAAGAAGTAGTTAAAACATCTGCGTGGCTTCATGGTTGAGGTGACTCCTTATGTTAAAACCCCATCCTTGTTATAGTTTCACTGAAGACCATCCAAGGGAGGAATACATACACCTTTGTCAATGCAAATGCTGCCAAATTCTGTTGCTGTTCAGTCCTTCTCCATGAAGGATTTCCTTTGCTATGTAACTCAGCGAGGACACCAGCCTGAACATTCTCCTGTAGGGTAACTGATGGACCCCACCTAATGCTGACATCCACTGTCATACTCACTGACATCTATCACTCACTTAACTATAAAGGAAGTTAAAACATGTGATTCCTTACTGTCTTTTTATCAGGACTAGACACAGACACTCAAACAATTGGAAGTACAATACCCAGGGTACCAACTTCCATGGGAGACCAGTCAAATGAGAACACCTGCCCATGACTGAACAGATGCTTTGTGTCGAGAACGCATCAACAAAAAGCCATTGTGCCTACCTCACTGCCCACCCCCTCCCAACTTCTCCCACCTCCCTTCTGCACCAATGCAAGTGAGCATTGCTCAGAAATCCTCCCTACAAACTACCCGGCAGAGAGAGAGATTACAATCACCATCATCCCTCTGGAAGGGATACATATTTTTTAACTCTGTCTTGCCTAAATGATTTATATTGATTTCAGAATACAATTTCCTTTGGATTCTTTTTCCCTATTTTGTTTCCCTTTTGCAAGCAGGACATGGGGAATGAGCTTACAGCATTCTCTAGGCATGGCTGGATGGATGTGCTCTGCACATCAGACTCCTGCTGATGGTCCACTCACCACACTGAAGGGCTGTGAGCACAATATTAACAAGCCCCAAAGCCAGCTCAGAAGAATGCCGTGCAAACAAAAGTTATATGAGCAAGCAGCTACTGACTTTATTTCCAAGGCTAAATACAGCAAAACTGAAAAACTTCCTATTTTCAGCTTGATTTCTTAAGAAAACACAATGTCTGTGTCCTGCTGTCTGCTTGTCTTTCCTCCCAAACTTTTGAGCTCACTGGCAATTTCAGTTAAAGCTGGCTGCATATGGGACTTAGTAATATTAAGGTCTTACATATCTATAAAAAAGGGATAGCCATAGAGGGCAATCATCTGGGCAGTGGCCTCATCTCAGGAAGGGCAAGCAAAGCTTGGCTGCTGCCCTCACCACATGCCTGGAGCTGGCTGGCCGACAGCTCCCAGCTGGTGCTGGGCACCAAGACGTAAGGCTGCAGGAGGGCACTGGAGGGAAGGCAGTAACCACTGTCTGCAGCAACCAAGGGTTATAGTTATCACTGAGCTGAGGGACAGCATGGTGGTGATTAGAGGAAGGAAGGGTTAGAGCAAATAGTGAGGAACTGGACACAGGAGGGCAAGGAGAAAGTGGGACTGGGGAAAGGATCTGGGATGTAATTGTGGAACAGAAGGGTTGTTGGACACCAATCAATAGGAAACAAGGCTTCATTAGCCTCACTGCCCTTGGAATAACAGATCTAAAAAGGGAAAAAGATAAGATTTTTCCTGCCTTTTCTCCATAGCCACGAGGACAGAGGATCAATGGCTTTTAACTTCTGTTCTGATCATAGTTAGCACCTCACTCGCACAGCTGCAATCTGCAAAGCATTCTGGGATGTACTTTGCATGAAAAACATTTCTGCAAAATAAGGCCTTAATTGGGTCTGTGCAGAGAGCTCCCTGCGACCTTCTGTGGCTCTGTGCTGGTCTCAGCTTCACCACAGGGATCTGATGGCACGACCAGGCTCTGAAGCTGCACTGTGTTGCTGCCTGAGCAAACAGTTAAGATGACGAACCTGAAAGACCAGCGCAGGTCAGGGAATGTAAAACAAAGGACAAAGAAACCATTCTTACCTTATAGATCTTTCCTTCTTCAGTACCAACGAGAAACAAATAGTCTATCTTTTTGTGAAAATCAAATGATGTCCCGCCGCCTGTTAACAGAAGAGAGGTCTGTCAGATGGAGAAGCAGTTTAACTGGGCAGTACACGCTCCCTGCCTATGGTACGCACACACTGCCAGCATTTTCAGAAGTGATTTATTAGCCAGAAGCTCCCAAAAGAAATTAGAGCCACCCCTCCTGCAAACACTTTCCAAGCTGTGCCTGTCCCCAAGACCTGCAGTTTGAAAAGCCAACATAGAAAAAGGGAACTGGAATTATTGGAAGGGAAAGGGAAGAACAGATTAGCCTGGGATTCACTTTGGTAAGAATTTAAAATGCCTGGTACAAATATAAGAGTTGTGAGGACGAGGCCTGCCTGCTATTGGGGAAGAACAGACTTTTTCTGTTTGTTTAGTATTCACAAAAATATAAATTGTTTCCCATGCATAAAAGGGCCCAGAGAGGAAACACAACATCATATCTCCCTGTGCCCTTTTCATCCTTAGCTGAGAAGTCATTTAGCAGGCTTACTTCAGCAAAGCCAATAGAAAAGGATGTGATTTGGGAAGAAATCTTCTGCCAAACACAAAGGGGTCCTCTTGCCTTCAAAAGCCCTGAATTGAGCAATATTGTGACCTGTGTTTAAAAGAGGTGTCAACCACAACAGGATATGACTCCTTGAGATTTTCTGGCTTCTGCTCCTGAGGCAGATACAACATCATCCAAGACAGCCAACTCACATGGTGGTGAAAGAAAATTTCAGCAGGGTCCTTGAGCAGAAGATGGGATGTCTGCTGAGTGCCAGAGCAATGTGGGGCTATTGAGCAGCAGGGACACCCACAGTAATCATCAGATGAGAAACAGGAATGAGCAGACAAGGCTCAGAACCACACAGTCACAGAGAACTTTCTGCAAAGGCAGCTGTCTTAAACATTGTTTTAAATGTTAACAAAATGTAGTCCTCAAAGGAATTGTTAAGGTCATTTCCACCCTGTAATACTGTCTGCATTTTTAACGTTTAAATAGATTGCTAAATATTCATGATAAGTCTTTGAAAATCCATTTTGCACTAACAAATAATCCCAAAGCCCCTGGGAATTCTGCAGTGTACTGCTTTTGCTGGTCTCTTACAACCTATGTGGCAACGCAAACCTTCTCACAAAAAAAAAAATTCAGTAGTTACTAGCCTAGAAACACAGCAATCCTTAAATACAGAGCAAGTGCCTTGTCCAAACACCGGCTACAGCTTCACAGCCAAAAGCAGTTACAGTACGATGATTAGGGGATTCCTCCAGGCTCCCTGAGTAGTTCAGGACCTCCAGAGCTGACTCATCCCATCCTGTCTCAAACACAGGATGGTCAGGATGAGGGGATTCAGACTAGAAGGACTGCACCGTCTCCAACTCCTATGGAAGGAGCTTAACATAGTAGCTCAGAACAGATGCTCTGCTTTTAGAGAGCCAAAACCTGATGAGGCACATCCCACCACTGGCTCGATGAACTGTGCACCCAGGGCAGGGCAAAGGTTGCTTTCCACCTTGGTTTGGCTAGTCCAGATCAATGTCTGGGAGGAAGAAGAAAACTGACTTAATTTTGACCTTAAAAAAATATAGGTGATGTTTATGCCTTGTCTGCATTGGGATATCCCAGTAAAATGAACATTTTTTTAATTAATGTTCATCTTTTTCTGCAAGTAAAGGCAAGATGTAACCAGCAAAACTTGACTCAATTAGTAGCCACTGCTCCAGACAGACTTTGCCCTACTACGTCACAAAAGCAAGGAGGCGTAACCCTTCTTTAGCTCCTTTCCATCTCAACATCCCACTCCCAATTTAATTCCCCAGAACGACTGATTAGAGGCTTTGTGTCAGTAATTAATCAGCATGGCAAGGACTTGGGCTCCTACCAAGGATTTGCAGCTGCAGCCCCTCTGGCTCCTGCATCGTTGTTCCCTCTACTGACAGCTTGATGACATCTGTATGAACCAGCTCATTCTGCAGGCAGAGGAGATTCCACATGAATAACAGGCTTTACAGAAACAATACAGAGACATTCAGTACTCTGAAATGGCAAATTTTATGGAGGAATTTTAAAAAGCTGTCCAAAAGTTGCTTAATGCTTCATGCTCGCACTCGGCAACTTGCTAACATGCTGTTTTACATAAAACCTCCAGGAAAATGATGCTTTGGTGCACTGGTACTGAGAGCAATTGGTGCGTCACTCAGGAACATGCAGCTAACCTGGAAAGCTTTGGGTTTCAGGGTTGATGTTTTTCCGTGGAGGCTGACATTGTCAGCTGAAATCATCGCGTTACATGAAATCACCCTGCTTAGTTTGACTATTGCATATTATCATGGGGCTAACTAAAACCCACACTAACCGATAGTAACTTACCATCTTGCCAGTTGTTGCTTCTTACCATCTTCCTATTATTCCCGGAGCAGTCTCAGTTCCCAATACTCACAACCTCACCGGCTCTGAGATTCAAGTAACAACATCCAGCAAGCAGCTCCCCCAACGGAAAAGTGCCCAGTGTTCCTGTTATCAGCAGAGCTCTAAAGAGCTCTCATTGCGGGCCACGACACTGCTGTGCTAGGTGTGGTATCAACACAGGGCAAAAAGGCTGTGTCCCAAAGAGTTTACAGCCAAAGTGGGAGACAAAACACAGATGAAAATAGATACAATGTGAGTGAGGATGAGGAAAGGATGAGAGGGCAAAGATCTGTTCTTAGACTAGCTTTGGGAATTAAAATACCACTGCAGAATGGCGTTGGTTGTGAATATAAGAATACCCTGGGGCTGATAAAAAGAACAAAGAACTAAAGATTAAATTAGTGAGCAGTGTGGGCTGAGGACTGGATGTTTTCATGAATCTGCAGATTTCCCAGTAGAGTGCTGTGAGAACAAAACATTCGCTCAATGAATCAAGCTTTAGTTGGAGCTTGTCTAAGCCCAGAGCAGGACTCAGGTGGAAAAAGAGATTCATCCTGGCAAAGCCAATCCCAGGGAACTGCATGTTTGGGAAGGTGCGAGAAGACCTTGTGAGCATCTGTTCAGTACTGCAATTCAGAGGGGGCAGCATTCCATAAGATATTTTAAAAATATTTTCAGGGTAGAGATTTACAGAAGGATCAAGAAAGGTCAATACTCATAAAAGAATTTACTTTCTTCTCACTAATTTGCACTGCTGCCTACCCACATACCCTGGCTTATTGGTGGCAGTAACTGTTCTCAGAGAGAGCAGCAAGAAGCAGGACAGCAGCCTGCAGGGTCCCACCTTTTGTTAGTGACTCTTCTTATAGCACGTCGGTTACATCAAGCTGGATTCACTGGGCAAAGGCAGGAGTGATGCTAAGAAGGCAGCCATATATGCTGGTGTATGTGTGTAAGAATTGGTGTCCAGAGCACGCAGGAAAAGAGCATATTCCACGTGCTGCTTGCTGCCCATCCAAATAGGAGCACTGGGAGTGCAGTCAGGACTGCTGAGCAGGCACTTCCCTCCGCTCAGGTTCCCAGGTCTGACTGCTCTCCAGAGAGTATCTACCATGTCCAATTCACGTTTGGTTGCCACACAAGTCTGAAGAGCAGCTTTGGAGCTGCCTGCAGCTGATCATGTTGATATACCTGGTGTATCTAGGAGAGGTCAGACACGTGATCTAGGCAGGCCCAGAGATATGCTAGCACACTTACTCTCTGTTCTGGTATAAAGGCAAACCACATGAGACCTTCTCTCCAAGCACACACCTTCCTGCAGCCTTTCTCTAAAGATGCCTCCCAGCACCTCCACCTGGCTAAGGCCTCTGTGGACAGCTTCTGTAGCCTCCTGCCCTCACAAAGGATCTTACTTGTGTAGAATTCCCTGTTGTACTGCTTTTATTTTGTACCCAGCTTTGCTGTCTGGAACATGTATCTATTTTTGGGCCTGTTTGTCACCACAGCCATTCACTATTCCTCTGGGTAAAAAGACTGTTGACAGTTTGTCCTTCCAGGAATACTAAATAATAATACATTGCTTCTGCTTAACAGTTGTAAAGCACTTTGTAAGCAGCAGGGAACTAGGCCTTGCAGCTGCCTGTTTCCCTTTAGTTGCTATCAGCCTTAAGTGATGAACGAGGCCCAGAGTTTTTCAGCAATTTAGCCCTAGCTCAAGTAGGAAGGGCTGCTTTCTAACTGAGATAGAGCTATGGTCACTGATCAAAACTGGGATTGCTGAGGATCAGCTTGAGAAGCAGTGCCAGGCTGCATCCCAACCGATTCCTCGATATGGCTCTGACAGCTTTTGATGGGCAGCACGTGCACCCAAGGCGGGAGAGTAGAGTCATTGAGATGCTGAAGTCCTGCATCCTTCCTCACCATTTTCTGCCCTCATGATGACCCAAAACCAAGCC
Source organism: Tetrax tetrax (assembly GCA_009806455.1). NCBI lineage: Eukaryota > Metazoa > Chordata > Aves > Otidiformes > Otididae > Tetrax > Tetrax tetrax. The sequence continues at coordinate 424,935 of WHYT01017338.1, forward strand.
AATAGCCTAACTGCACACAGCTCACCTGCTGTCTCATGAAGTCTGTCCAAAGTCATTGTGGTCATTTCTAACAGAGACAATGACTATGGACAAGGCAGATCAACTGTCTCTAGCTAACATTTGACAACTCTTCAATCCAAATTTTGAATGCAGCTTGCCAAAAATTAATCTGGAAGTAAGAATGAATTTATGCACTTTCTGCTCTCGGCTTTGGAAGTGTCAAACAGCTATCAGTGTTTGAAGAAGCTTTACTTCTGGATAGTCCTGTCAAAAAGATTAATGAAGCTCTCTTTCATTTATTCCCTATTTGCACTATGGATTTGCAGAATAGAAGACCTCTGAAGTCTCTTCAATTTTATTCTAAATAAAACCCAGTCATAGCTCTTTTTTAAAACTGGAATTCAAACAGATTGTCCATTTCTCCTTGTTGGGTACCAAACCATGGACTGTAGCAAAATGCCCTCAGCTGGATAGATGTAACCTGCCAGGTCACCTCAACCAGATGTATTTAGCTGTAGGCATGTATTACTGACTTCAACATAAATTTTCTGGGCATTTCTATACAGGGGATAAAACAGGAGCTGAGTGCTGGGACAATGTTAACTCCCTGTCTAGGGAGACTTGAGAGTTCTTTTGGGAGAAGGACTGGGACACACTTGCAGGAGGCATTTTTGTATCTAAAGCTGCATGTATGAGCCTGGAGGGGTTTATAAAAGAGAAATTAATAATCAATGCCATCTGCGTGCACCTACCATGTTCATTAGAAAAGGCTCCCACTCCTGAAATGAACATGACTAAGATTTACTTATAATGTCTGACATGAATCCCTGCCCATGACAGCAAGGCTTAAAATTTTCAGAACCAACAAGCCTTGAGTAGCAGTAGCTTGGTATAACAGGTTGAAAAAATGAGCATCTAAGGATATATGGAAATTACTTTACTTGCTGGGGAATAATGGGACAGTTGCTTCAAACTCATATTTAGGGCAATTCAATTCTTTTTTAAGTAAAATATTTTTAAATCTTCTAAATGTAAAAACAAATAGTCAACAAAAAAAATGGACATTAGGGTTCAGAGACATAAATCTAAGGGTCAGTTAGGGGCATTAATATTAAGTTTCTATCAATGTACATACTCCAAAAGAAAAAGTGATCAAAGGCAGGGCATTCAAACAAGTTAACAGAGGTTGTTTTCGGTGTGAGCTGGCAGTTTCATGGCAATCTCTGCCTGTCTTATTGCATGTTGCCATCCCACTGCAAATGTGAGCTTTCTCTGTGCTATATTGGCTACAAGGGAAGAAATTTGCACCTTTTCTCTCCCATTCAGGATTGCAATCTGTAGATGAGCACTTTGGGGGTGAGATTCTTGAAGCTGGGGAAGAAAGTAGATTATTTTGCTCTATATCTAGGTCACTCTTCTGGGACAAGGAAAATTTCAGAGCAAGGACTAGTCTTGAATTCCTGCAGCTGCAAAGCAGGAAAATTATCTCTCCTACACATGCCCATGGGGTGCTATAGGTGCAGGCATGATGAAGGTTAGGTCCTGAGCAAGAAGTAGGCTGGTTCTGCTCCTTTCAGAGTTTAACATGGAGCCCCAGATCCATCTGTGACTGCACCTGCAATCTTTTGCTGCCATTCATTTTCAAACCTGTCTCATTATAAATAAAAATAAAAATAAAATTAAAGCATCATTGAACTTTAGAGGCAATTGTTTATAATTTGCCTGGGAAAAGAAATTGCCACCTACGGTTTACCTTAACTAAAGTCCATGAAACAATCCGCCCATCCGAGGAGACAGAGAAAAAGTTCAAATTGTTGTCCAAGTCGTCCTTCTGCCACTTGACCTTAAAACAAGAAGATAACCCCAGTCAGCACAGGGCACTCAGCATTAGCAGGACAGAGTCCCATGCCTTCAGCAAGTTCTTCTGAAATCCTTCCTGAAGAGCAGCTGGTTTCCACCCCAGAGACCTGCTACTTGTGCACAGCATGTATGAACACACTTACCTCCACAGGCAGTTTCGGAAGTGCCCCTAGCACTTGCACCACTCAATTTCCTGCAGGGATGCTCCAGAGAGGGGACAAAGCCCCACATCTGAGGACTCTGCACCTACCCACAACCATCTCACCCAGCAGCGACAGGAGCATTGCCATCACGGATGGGCCTTGTGAGATGTCTGAGAGACACGGCACTCTGCGCTACAGCACAACACCATCCCAGAGCTCCCTAAAACATCTCCAGAGAACACAAGCTGTGCCACAGAAAGGTCTCCAAGATGCTTGAGTATATCACTGATGCTGCACAAACTGACTCTTTCCTATTTGGCTAATGACTCCAAGTTCAGTGCCATATTGCTACCCTTCAGCCAGACAACCTCAAATTAGCTTTCTGTCCCTGTGTGGGGTGCAAATGAACCCTTGCAAGCAATGTGTGGCATGGGTCCTCGGTGTACTTCTGTTTCAGGGAGATGAAAATGTCTCTGTTGAAACTGAAAACCTCCCTACACCTTCACAGCATTTGTCTGCCTGGTAAGGAGATTTGCCTTTTGACTGTGACAGCTCAGCAGGGGGGATTAGAACTCAGATAAATGGCTTACAGTTTAGAAGAGACATTTCTGTTAGACCAAAAGCATTAAGAACGCTCGATTTTCAGATCTGAGAATTCAATCAGACTGAAGGGAAAAGGATGACTTGTCACTGTGCCTGTCAGCACACACTCCTGTGGGCATCTATCAGTTCAGGATGGGGACAAGCTCTTCAACAGGTCCTGCTGAGGTTTTCAAAGGCATATCTGTTCCTGTCCAAGCAGTGTAGCAGATACATCTCCCTAAACATCATCCTATAAACATGATAAATAGGCATGATTATCCTAGAGCTTACCAAATACTCTATCTATGACCAGCTATTTATCTGGTATCTACTCCAGAAAACAAGCAGCATTTGCAATACTGTAATTACACAGATCAGGTATTCTGATGATACTTTCTTGGGAAAAGCAGTGTTAATTCTGTTTTGTAAAATTGTTTATATTGTGAAGTTCTGTGGAGCATGAAAATTCAGCAAGAGACTCAGCAAGAGTAATTAACCCTCTAGTGAACAGGCTTCCAACATAGAACATACTATTCTGAGGAAGGAAAAATAAAACATAAAAGGAATCCTTCTGAGAATACATCAAAAGGCTAGTTTCATGTCCATAAGGTGCAACTGAAGAGTCTTGAGTGGCATATACCTTTGAACATCTTTCACAGGAGAAATTGTAAGTCTCCAAGTGGAACCACTTCTGCTATCTTGCATTAAACGAATGGCATAATTCTATATGGCCCAGAATAAAATGGCTAATGATGAAAGGACAGGTTCAATGGCACATATGGAGAACAGTGATTTCCAAGGCTGGCTATCATGCACAAAATATGCTGGTTATATCTATTCCAGGAACATCACCCTGGGATCATGAGCTACCGCTGACAATGATGGTCACCAGCAGCTGCTTCTGATGAAGGGGTTGGTGTAGTGAGGAGTTTTAATTCAAAGTAAGAAATGCAGAGTTCAGGGGAACTGGTTATAAACACATGCCCAGTGTGTCTTATATCGGGCATAGGAAAAGGGTCATGTTTCAAATGAGAGCTTTTTAAAATGTCACTCTGAAATTGTCTGATAATAAAATGTTTTTATTCATATGTCCAACACAGCCCTCCTCTAACTCATGTTCTTCCTCTTCAGAGCTACTTTCCCAAATATTTCGGAAAAACAGTCACGCTTCCCAGCCTACCAAACTGACTTCGCTTGAGGCAGGGGATGCTATTTCTCCAGACAGGAAAACACTGTGCAAAGGTTTTGCCATTTAAACCTGGTAGCCGTTAGCAAAAGTGGCTCAGATATCCTTTACTGGGACAGGGCTACACTGTAAGAAAAGGGGCTCTCCAGTATCTGAAATCTGCAGCCTGAACCCAAGAATGCCATGAGCTGCACGTGGAAGAGAAATGCAGGTGACACATACTTGTGCTGCAGTCAGTGTGAGTCTGAGCCTTCCCAAAATCTAAAGCCACCATTCAGGTTGCTTACAACAATGTACGTGCTAGGATCAGGGCTCATCCAGACCCTCTCTGAAGGGAGAGTCCAGCTTGCCCCCTATGAGAGTGTACATCCAGTCACTCATTGGGGAGCTCTGCTCAAGCTGTGCAGTGCCAGCTGCAGCTGAGTTTCCAGCTCTGCTCTTGCCAAGTACAGTGTAGACATTTTGCACTCGAGCTAGAGCCAAGTGACAGTCCATCACATCAGTGGAAAATATATGGATGAAGGCTGAGCAGCTGGAGTCCACTTCCATCACCCTGTGCAGACACATCTCCAGAGTCCTCACATCTATACTAACATAATGTGCTGCAGGAACCTTGTCTGGAGGTGACCGACAATGTAAGCCCTATCATGAGCTCATGGTTTGTTTTGGTTTTTTTCCAAGCCAATTCCTTTCAGCATTCCCCAACGAAAGAGATGTTCCCCAGGGTTTCCTCACTCCAAATACCCTCTCTCTGATAGAGATTTTTTCAAGTTTTCTACTATCAGTACTCAGTTAGGTGTCACAACTACTTCTCTTCATCCATTACGTAAACAGGTGGAGTAATCAGCTCCAAAAAGCAAGTAGGCTGATTTGCTTGGGGTACTCTTGCTCCTACATTCAAAGCAGTCAACAGTACCTGAGTTAGGTACGTATTGCTTGAACACAGTCCCTCAAGGGCATCAGCATCTGCCCTCAGATGACTGTCAGCAGCTCTCAGCGACGTTAGCTTGAACTTCAGAAAACAGAAACTGGCAGTTAATACTTTCAATTTTCCTTCAGCACTTCTGACACCTTAATAGTGTTTGTGATCTTTTTTCTCCTGATCTCTGAATCCCATGAATGCTTATTAGCGTAATTAGCCTTCATGATACTGCAATCAAATCGGGCATCTGCTCAGACCTGGCCTTTTCTCTGCTCCCGGAGGCCCTTGAATGTGGCACAACCTCCCATCGTTGTCAGTATCTGTGCTGTGCGGGGTGGGACATTTGACAAGAGAACCAGGCAATTGTGTGTGTAGTGGCAAGAAGTTAATTCTTTCCGTAGCATGTGATAATCAACCCAGGATTTTGGCTGCATGGGACAATTTACAGCAAAAGTTCAATTATGATACAGTAAGAGTAAAGAACCACATGAGAAAGGAAAGTGTGTGTAAACAGCAGAAAGGAGACGAGTAAACACAGAATGGCAAGTCATTTCCTGTGCCTGACCATAATGGGAACTGTAATAAAATCAGAGATCCGCTGCTATTTTTTCAGTATGATCTTTAACCTGACTATTTTGCAGTGCAAAATTAGTGTGTGAAACTCACTGCTGTTAGAAGAGCCTACTACTTTATTTCTTAAAGTAAGTTTATTTAAAAAGAAATTGAGAATATTCAAAGCCCTAATTGTACATAGGAAAATAAGGATTGAAACCTGTGTGTTCATTACTATGGATAGCAGGTTAGCAGGGCAATAATCCATTCATTCTTAGCAAGGGAATACTATCACTTTTGTCTATGGCAGCTGGTAATGGCTCCTGTCCGGTAGGAGATTAGACCATTTATCCAATGTGATTTGAAAATTCACAGGTTTCTGATGTCATTCCTACAAAAGAAATAATGCTTGATCAGTTTTCATGGCACAGAGGCTTAGTCACTCGCACTGACAAAACACAATTGCTCAAAATCATCCTAGCCATGAGGCTGACTTGAACCCTCTGCAAGAAGGATCTGCTTCCCTTTCTTTAAGGTGACACCTGCTATTGCAAACACAAATCCCTCCGGCTGGCCCTCAGCTTGCCACAGCTCATCTATGGAGTGCCACATGCAACCGACCAGCAATTCCTTCCTTTCCTATCCATTATCCTTCAAGGGGCCCTTTGACAGCACTGGAATACCATGGCCCCGCTGACACCTGCCCTAAGTGAAACAAGCATATTCTGGTCATTCAATACCTAAAAAAAAATAAGGTCCGGCACAGTCAATGATGAGGAAAGATAAAGGCATTATCAAATCCCCAGATAACCCTTACAGGCACTGGCCAAGTAAGACATGGTCAGATCACTCCAGCAAGCAAACAATTCCCTGGCTTGCTGCTGAAAGTCCCTGTCAATATGACCTGGGAACAAATTCCTCCCAGTTCCAGTCTGGCAGTCAGTACAGTCATAGAATCATGGAATCATAGAATGGCTAGAGTTGGAAGGGACCTTCAAAGGCCACCCAGTCCAACCCCCCTGCAAGCAGCAGGGACATCTCCAACCAGATCAGGTTGCTCAGAGCCTCATCCAGCCTGGCCTTCAATGTTTCCAGGGATGGGGCATCCACCACCTCTCTGGGCAACCTGTGCCAGTGTTCTACAACTCTCATTGTAAAAATTTTTTTTCCTAATATCCAGTCTAAATCTACCTCCCTCTAATTTAAAACCATTACCCCTTGTCCTATCACAACAGGCCCTACTGAACAGCCTCTCCCCATCTTTCCTGTAGCCCCCCTTGAGGTACTGGAAGACCACTATCAGGTCTCCCCGGAGCCTCCTCTTCTCCAGGCTGAACAGCCCCAACTCTCTCAGCCTGTCCTCACAGGAGAGGTGCTCCAGCCCTCTGATCATCTTCGTGGCCCTCTTCTGGACCTTCTCCAGCTGGTCCATGTCCTAAGCAAAGCCATCACGGCAACACAGGGTTTGGAGAGACCCAAAAAGGATAGCAATTCTGCTCTGAGGTGGGATCAGACACACCCTTAGCACTGGTGACAATTCATGTAGGCTGTTCTCACAAGCCTCCAACAACAGCCACTCAACAATCTCCCTGTAGATACATCAGTGATTAATTGCCTTTGTACAGGAAATCTCCCTTACCACAAGACAAATCAATTACTTCTTGCCATACCCCCAGTGGACATGGAGAAGAATAGTTTCTTCCCCTTTTTATAACATTCTTCAAATGGGGAAGAAAAGGTTGCTATGTCACAGCTCCTTTTTCTTTTTTTCCCCAGCCAAACAAAACCAATTGCTTCAACTGTTGTTTCCAGGTCCTGCTCTCCAAGCCTTCACTATCCCTCTTGTTCTCCTTTAGGCTTTCTCTGCAGTTGCAAACACATGGTACACGGCTATGCACTATCAGACAGGAATTATAACCTTCCCTACCTTAAATTCCTGCTAATATATCAGAATGACACACATCTTTGTGCAACAGTATTGCATTGCTGACCATTAGTTATCTGCTGTACTCTCCTCTTCTGGCACCTTGTTGCCTAACCAGTCATTCCCTGTTTTGTACCTGTGCATTTAATTTCCCTTTTCTAAACATAGTATTTGCTGTTGTCTTTATTGAATTTCATCACATTGATTTTGGGCTTTTCTTCCAATTTATCAAGATCATTTTGAACATAATCATGTCCTGCAAAGTGCCTTGTCCTCCCAAGGGGGTTTCCCTATTCTGTAATTGGAGTTGTTAATGAAAATATTGATCAAAAGAAGACCAGGACTGACAGCTGAAGGACTCACTTGAAGCATCTTCAGAGTCTGACAGCAAGCTCTGTATAACTGCTCTTTGACCACACTGCCTGGGCTACCTGAGCAGCCTCTTTACAGTGATTTTATCCAATTCATATTGCTCTACTTTGGTTATAAGAATGTCAGTGTGTGAGCCTGGATCAAAAGCTTTAGTGAAGTCAAGATGGATAGAGATTATAACCTTGACTCCTTCCCCCTTCTTCATGGGGCCCATTTCTCTGAAACAAGAAAAAAAAAAAAGAAAATAAATTATACTGGCTTGACAATTTATTCTGGTCAAATCCATGTCGGCTTCTCTGAATCACCTTATTATCTAGACATTTACAAATGGTTTTGCCATTTGTTCCAGTGATTTTCCAGTCATCAGAATTGGTCTGGCTGGTCAGTAACTCCCTGGGTCCAATCCTGCCATTTTCCTCCAGGTATTTTTTCACTTCTTCCAGTCCTTTGCATCCTTTCCTCCTTTTCATAACCATGCTTGTCCTACAGGCAAGAGTGAAGCCTGATACACCACTGTGCTATCATCCACACTTTGCAAGTCCCTGTGGCCAGCTTAGCATTCCTCTAACCTGGCTGAATTGTCCAGACTGGTTTCTGGGCTCTGGCATCCTGTCCATGACATTGCATGCAAAAACAATCCCTTTAAGGAAAGCACCTACAGAAATCTCTTTTGCCACACACTGGCTCTACAGCATCACTGAGAAGTGTTTTGGGATCGATGACAGCAGACTTTACATGTATCACTATTCTGTGTCCCCATGTCACAGGTATGTGACTGTGTGTGAGTCCACAGGCAACAGAAGACTGATGCTTCCCTTCATCTGTGCCCCAGAGCAGACCCCAACCCTGCCTCTGAGTCAAGGTACTCAGTCTGCTTGGATGCTAGAAATGGGCTTGCACATAAACACTGGTCTCTGCTTAAAATACAGGATGGATGTAGCCTAAAAACTCCCAAAATGCTTGCTAATGGTCTGAAATTGCTCTGGCTAGTTCTTTAATAACTCCAGAGTATGTTTAATCTGATCTCGCTGATAAGCAAGAATCTGTCTCATCTAAATATTCTTTAACATGCTCTTTCTCTATTCTGACCTGTGCTTTCATCCCTTGGTGACATTAATCATACTAAACAGCCAGGCTCAGACACTTATTGTAAGATTAAACAATACAGCATCAAATATTTCCTCCTTCTTCACACCACTTAGAATTAGCTGAAAGCTTGCTTTAGTAATGAGCCTATATTCTTCATTCCTTTAACTTCTAATATATTTCCCAAATATTTTCCCCTTCCCTTTTATGACCCAGGATAATCACAGCTCATTTTGCACCTTCACTTTCTCTGTATTAATTTGTCTTTGTGCTTTTCTCTAGTACTCAGCCTTAGACACACATCCACATTTCTGTGCTTCTGAAGCTTCTTTGTAATTCACTGCCAAGCTTTAGAGGCAGCTGTATGGGCCCCTCTTGGAGAGCCTGACATTCTGCCCAGCCCAGCAGCTCAGGGAGTTCACCCATCTGGCTCCATAGCTGAACAGAGCTACCATCTCTTGCAGGAGCCCAGCTGTGCATCATGGCAGCGCAAGTGCTTTCTAGCCCCTCCGGGCTCTCCCAGCCGTCGTGTTTTCTCCATACCTTGGGCACACAGGACTAAAGAAGGAGATTCAGACACTTCTCCTTACACTGACATTGGCTGAACACTTTTACTCAAGGCTTCCCACTGGCAAACATTTGCTCCTCAAGCAAGCATGCAAACACAGTGAGGGAACTGGCCCTCAGCTCTCTCTAGCTGTGCCTGCCCTGGCAGCAAAGCACAAACACAAAACCACTGTCAAAACCACATCTCCCTAATGGCTTTATGCACAAGCCTGGGCCAGAGCAAAGTGCCAGCAGAGCTCTGGGGCTCTCTCAGGGTAGAAGAGCTGAACATGTGCTGTGATTTAACAAGGGCACAAGCTCTCATGGATGCAGTTTGGCTGCATCCATCACACAATGGTCCAGGTCACGAGCTGACAGGTGAACACAGTGTGGATGCTTGCAGAGGCTGACAGACCAAACTCCAGTCGGGAGTACCCATCCAAATCTGTTAGTCCAACAGTGGGCACCTTTGGTCTATGTAGAGGATACTTTCTCCATTTTGCTGCTATCCTGTTTTTCAGTCTACCTCAGCATCATGCTGAGGGCTCATGCTGAAGTGCTGATCTACAATAAATTGCTCCATACGTCACATCTTCTGGAGCCAGGCTGATCTCTCCGGTGTTCTGGAGTGAATAGTCTCCTGGACTCCCATACAGTAGTCTCTGATTTGAGCTAAGCAGCAGTTCTCATTTCTTCCCTCTGTCACCTCCAAATGTGTTTCTTGTTGGTTCCTGCCGGTGACTCTCAGCAGAATGGCATCCAGAAACATCAAGTGGTTACCAGCAGACAAGAAATATTTCACATTCTCCTCCTGTCAATGACAAATTGCCAGTTTTTTGTTTATTCCCCTCCCTATGTCACTTGCCTCTGCTGTCTGCCCAAGGGACCCACTGCAGTGAAAGTCTCCTAAGGCAGTCAGCTGATCCAGTCCACCGACTTTCTCTTTTGCTAGAGCAAATAATTTGTTCTTTCTTGCTCCTGAGACAAAGTAATGCTTCTACAACAAAGTCCACAAATGCGCTCCATTAAGCACAGTGCCAGCTGTTCTTCGTCTGCTGCTTATCGCGCACCCCAGCCTGGCACCGTAAGTGGGCCTTGCTGCCTTGCTGAGGATCCTCAGCCAGCTACCAGGCATGAAGCCAAGGCCAGGTTCCTGGAGGAGAACATGCAAAGCGGAAGGCTGCTCTCCTGCAATCAGTCACAAGAGACCCCCCCCAAAAATTATTCACTCGGTCACCTAGAAAGCACAGGCTAGTTCACTCACGTGCAAACTAACACTAGCATCAGTCTTTATACAGCAAGAGACGGGCAGAACAAGTTTTAGAGGTGAGGAGCAAGGTAGTGTCTGGAGTCCACAGTGCTAACTTGGACAGCAGTACAAATTGTCCTGCGTGGAGGTGGGAAGAAGAAAGCTTCACTCCTCACCATGGTTAGTTGGGATAAAAGCAAAGAGTGACCTAAATCCAGATGACTCACTTTGACTCAAGGCAATAACGAAGATTTTTAAAAGCTGTGATAACTGAGTGCAGACAGCTTACGCCAAGATTTAGGTCAAAGCAGCCCAGTCAGCCTCTTTGGCTAAGTCTGTACTCAAGAGGGAAGGATCTCCTGGGTCCTGTTTGCATTTTGGCCATATGATACCACTGTGAAAGGAGAAGATTTGGCTGTGCCCTGGGTGCATGTGGGTCTGGGCTTCCTGTCAAAGCTAAACCTGGGCAGGTAGTCAGGGAGGAGCCATGGTAAGCCCCAGTTGGTTCTTTGATGAGTGGGACCAGAACTATGGATTGGACAGCATGCCTGTCTTGGAGCCAGGATAGCAGGGTACAGCATAAAGGACTCCTGCCCTGTCATGCATGCTCAGCAAAAGAGATTGCTGGGTTGTGTCAGGGCTTTTTACCATACTTGTCTATCTAGACTGGGGAGCAGACAGCATTTCTGATGTGGAATATGTAGGAAAAAAGAAAGATCTCTGACAAAATAAGAGTTTTGGTCAACATTGCATAGAAGATATTAGCTCTTGATTTTGTTCTCAGAAGCCCTGCTGTGAAAGCCTAGTCTCTGTCCTCATTCACTTTCCTGAGCTCCAGTCGCAGGGCTGATAAAAACACAGTGGATGGATGAATTCAGCCACAACTAAACAGAAACAGCCATCCTGGAGAAGAATCATGCCTGCCATATGGGGACAGCTGGGCTGCTACTGTCAGACTCAAGAGTCTTTGCACATCCAGAAACTTCATGAAGAAAAGCAACTCTCATAAGTTGGGGGACCCTAACACCTTTTTGACACTGCCTGAGACACCTGCACAGGGAAGAAGCTGGAGACTCTCTTTTGAGCGGAATGTGACTTTTCGGGTCAGGAGGCTGGTGCCTGCCTGGAGCCAAAATCAGATATTCCAGAAAGGCTGATCTGAGCCTCTGCCTTTTATACCCCATTTGTTGTTTACAAAGAGGAAGGTAAGTCCCACAATGAAGCACAAGTAAAGCAGAAGTATTAAGGCCTTCCTTGTTTCAGTGCCACACAAAAAGATAAATTGTAAGTAGACATTTAACAAAATTAACTTTAAGGAGCACAGGCTAGATCATGGAGATAAGACAGATACATCCAACTCTGTAAGGACTGATAAATTCAACCTAGGGTGCTTAAGGGAGCAGCTGATGCAATCTCTGAATCATTAGCAATTATCTATGAAAACTACATGACATGAGAGGTCCTGGAGAATAGGAACAGGGCAAAAATGCCTCCAGGAAACAAAAAAAAAACCCCAGACTTGAAGAACAGGCTAAAGGACTGTGTACCAGTCAGCCTAATGCTGAACTTTGAGAGCTGGAACAAAGTATTAAGTCATCCTTATGTATGTACAGGAGAAGATAAGGAACAGTGAACATGGGCCTGTCAAGGAAAGATCTTGTCAAACAAAATTTATTTCCTTCCTTAGGAGGGTAATGGGTCTAAAGGATTAGAGGGAAGGAGTAGATGTGATTTACCTTTAACTTTGTAAGGCTTTTGGCATACTCTCTCTGATGTTTTCAGAAGCAAGCTAAGAAAATAAGATCTAGATGAAATTACTATGAACCGTATGATTGAAAAATGAATTTTCAAGAGTTACAATAAGTGATTTCCTGACCACTTGGGAGAACATCTTTAGATGATTCCCACAAGGGAGTGTCCTGGGTCCAGTCCTATTCAATATTTTCATTAGTAAGTTGCATAGTGGATTGCAAAATACACAGAATATTTGCAGATGACACAGTTTAGAGGCAGAGGATTCTGTTAGGATCAGAACTCAAAGTTACCCTGACAAACTAGAAACATAGTCTGAAAGCAATATGGTGAAATACGATAAAGACAAGCGCAGAGGGACACAGACAGAAAGAGGAAAGCATATAAACAAGTAGAAATCAGGGAATTCCTGGCTAAGTGTCAGTAGTGCAGAAAAGGATCAGAGGCTGGTGCAGAAATCAGCAAAGTGATACTGCTGGGGGAGTGGGAGAAGTACAGAAATCCTTTTCACATGCATTACAAGGTGTGTAGCATTTAAAACATAGTAGGTAATTACTCCTTTCTCTCAGTACTGGTGAAGACAGCCAGACTGCTCAATCTTATTTTGAAGAAAGCACATCAGGAAAGATATCACATCTGTGATGGTATGATGGGAAAAAGAGGACACTCTCAAGGCCTCTGCCAGTTCTCCTTTCTGTGATTCACAAACAGTTCCTCAGTTCCAGAAAAGAAGATTCAGTCTGATTTTAAATTCAGTCTCACCTCTCACGAGTTTACTGCATGTCACATTAAACCACATTGTGACTGCTTCATTCGCTGCAATAGATGAGACTGCTTTATACAGCAGACACGTCTTTTGAATGTGAGTAAAAGCTGATGGAGAGATATAAATAAGGATTACTTTGATTTACACACACACATATATATATACATATATATAAAAAAAAACTTTAAAATAAATGCATTGAAAAATGTTCCTATCTTAAAATCTGGGTTTTCTTTTAAATGCAAATGTTTCAGCTATGACAGTAATCTGTAGATAAGGGAATTGCTAAGCGAAGGGGCGTTCTCAGTGTTATTCTGTCCTTTGTAGAAAAATTTGTTGATGTTTTACTGTAAAATCATGCAACAAGACAGAATGGATCAGTTCAATGTGCTTAGGAAGTAAACTTGCCCCTCTGACAGAAGCCATTAAAGAGATAAGGTCTGCAAGGACTAACACTTCCTAAAGGTGAGCCAGTAATATTTCAATACTTGGTTGTACTGTTTGCATTAGAGAGGAAATGGTTTAGACAGATGCTGAACATCAAATTGTCCAAAAATCCCAATGTTTTTCGGTCAGTTTGGGCTTCCTTCATCTCTCTTATATCTTTAATGTGCAACTCTGACCTAAGGTACTCCCTGCCACCCTACCTGAAGCAGAAGTAGGGATTTAGTCAGATGTCTCCTGACTTCACCTACTGTCTTTTTGTGTAATACAGCTTTCCTGGTAATAAACATGCCATTTAGGAGGGTCAGGGTGGTTGACATGCTTGGTAACAGTAGATAGGTACTGAAACAAAGGCAGCTGCTTTATCTACAAGTAAGTTAGGCAGCATCCATGGCAGCCAGCTTGGCAAGACTGTATCTCACCAAGCAAGGATGCAGGAGGAAGAACTCTTCAGCCTACTGCTATGATAACCAAAAGCATCTCAAAATACCCTGGAACAGAAGGTACCGCATAGCAATGCCTGGGTGCTCCTGGAGCAGCCCTCAACTGCAGGCCATCATTCACCTCCGTTATGGGCATGAGGCTGGCTGAGGGCTTTATCCATGGGTACCAGCAAATACCAGGCTTATCTAGTGGAAGATGGTTGCTCCTGCTTCAGGCAAGAGCAGGAACTTCCCATCTGAAAAATTCAGAAATGCCTTCTCTCACTCTAGCAGCATATGGCTACCTGGAAGCTTTACTACAAGCATTCCTGGGGTTTTCTGCTCCAAAGTTCTTGAAAGCTTCTTGATAGCCGAAGGAAAACTGTTAGACACGTTCACCAATAATAAGTTCACCATAAAATAAACTCCCACTCCCCCATATTTAGCCCCATAAACACTGCTCTTCTGAAAATCACTTCTCTCTCACAGCTAGATCAAGTGCCCTCCAGCTCGATGGCATCTTCATGGGACTCACACCCCCAGGCATTATCTCTTGAGCACCAATGAACTCAAGGGTGCAATATCAGCAGACAGGAGCAAAGAATCAGGCCAACCACATCAGTGTGTTCACATGTCACCCACAAGCTTGGGGTGCAGAAAAGGGGTAGCAAAACCTCTCCTACCAAAGAGCACATTTGTCGTTACTGGGAGGAACTCGGCACTAAGCTGAGCAGAGAGCCCAGCCATGGGAGTGCCACTGAAGCAGGGCAAAGGCCTGGCCTGAAGCTTGTGCATCACTCACTCCTCAGAGACTCAGATTTATCTGGAGGAAGCAGAGCTCAGTTATAAATAGCACTGGATAAGGCTAGCCCTACTTCCAGTTTGTTTTCTTCCTGCTGGGATTCAGATGCTCTGCTTTGTACAGCATTTCACCAGAAATCTGCTTGCTTATTCCCCTCTCAGCACTTCCCACTGTATTTATTAGGCTGGTATGTTAACAGCCGAGGAGTCAGGAACCAGGCATTAGACTCAGCTGCTTGTACCATCAGTGGCCGTGTTCCCATGTCAGACATGGCGTGCAGTGACTGATGGGTGCCAGAGGCCTGCAAAGCTCCAGGGTATTTAACCAATTGCAATTCACAGCTCTTGGTTTCAATTCTGACCATGCTCATCAAGCAGGATTTCCACTTTACAGACAAAATATGAAGTTCCCCACCCCGTGTGCAGGGAAAGCAGACACACAGAGCAGGCAGGCTTGCATCCAAATCCCCAAGCTGTCTGAGGCTGCTAAATCAGAGTCAGCATCTCTAATGTGCCTGACAGAAGGTTCCCATCATCACAGGATCAAGCGGGCTTGCAACAGGAATGGGGAGAGCCAGCATGGGACCTGCTAGGTGCTGAGGTTCCCAGATACTGCACCGAGCTGTGGCAGCTGACCCTGGCACCAGAGGTGGGAGAAGGGTGGGAGCTGTGGCTAGCCCTGGCTCCTCACATCTCGCTATATATCTGTGCAACCTTGCTTGCACCATTCCTGCCCAGTTTGCCTCTGCCTCTGCCCTTATCACTCTCCCATCTCTACCTCATCCTCTCCAGAGAAGCACTCTGTTGTTTCACAGGCTGCATCAGTGCCATTAAGACCCATCTGGTTCATACACTTTCTACACCTATTTTGAAGATCTAGTAATCAGCAGTCACATTTCACGGGCCAGCAAATAAATAATTTTTTTCCACTAAGATCCAACATAGCTTCCTGATTCCTATTAAATATTTAGCTAACATTTCTGTGACTGCTATAAAGCCGGAGAACAGGATTCAAAGATCCAAGCAACCAAACAAATGTATTAAAACTTCTCTGCCCTTTTAAACCTCAGGCTAACATCTTCCAACATACCAAGGCCTTCAGGGACTCTTGAATTGTACAAAAGAAATTTTCTCCACAAACTAGCACCAGTAAAACTACAGGCAAAGAAAATTACTTACACTTTGCTCGCAGACACCAGAAAAGAAATAAACAACACACAATAAAATGGTTCAGATATTAAGTAAAAGGAAGAGGAAGGAGAAGAACAGCATAGCACTAAAGAGGAATCTATTTAGCAAGCAGCAGTGAGAGCAGAAGGCAGAAAGTACATTCAGCATCTGTACGAAGTACAGAGAGAAAAGCAGCATCAAAGCAGAAAAACCTTCTTTTCAGACAAACGTTACATGATCTGCAAGGGATGCTTTGCAAGAGGATTTCTAACCCACAAGAATCCATACCCAAGGCACAATTTAAAAATAACCAGCTACAGAAACTGAATCTCCAGAAGATACAGTCTGATACCATATCAAAAAATACAACATCGAAGTTAAAAGATCAGGGATTCTGTTTATTATTGTCAAAAATACTTAGGAAGAAGCATTTGGAAACTTACCTTGCCTAACATTAACATAGCTCAAAAAGTGTCCAAAAGGTTTTGAACAAGGTACAAACATGCTGCAAAAGATTTTATCCAGAATTTTTGCCACAGTAGTGTCTTGTACTTTATGCCACCTCTACCATGCCTAAATGAACCCAAAGTTTCCTGATGGACTTCTGTGGCACCTTTCCAAAAAACAGTGACACTTGACTGTGTGGGAGACAGGATTTCCTGCAGCAGGGCTGTGATTCTACAGTGAGCTTTCCTAGTGACTAAGGACAACCAGAAAGTTGCTGATCTTGACTCTGTTTTCTACAGTAAGCATACTGCAACTCTTCCCAAGCACAGCCCTCCCTGCCCACACTTCCCTCCAGGAGAGGACAATGGAGCAAACACGACAGATGTTTTTCATCCACCAAACGCCTTACAGTGCTGCAGTGAGGACTGCAGTGTCAGGTTGTCGACAGAGGTTACTGGACACAGAGTTCAGTGTAGCGAGCAAGACTGCAACTAAGGACCGCTCTAACACAGACACATCCAACAGATTGAGGTACCTCGACGCCAAATGCACTGTAGCTGGCCCATGGATGCTCATCCCACTCCCCTGTACTTCTGTGTATGTGTTGAATGACTGAAGTGATCTCTCTGGTGAGGCAATAGTGGCCTCCTTTACTCCTGAGACATAAGAAGTTAATTACTTGCAATAGGCTGAGTATGCAAGATAGAGCTGGTAGCAAGAAAAAAGTAGGAGAAAGCTGGAGCTGGAGAGGAAGGTCCTCTGCGCAGACATTGCACTGACTGAGTATGAGAGACATGCATTTTGTTTGTGTTACCCTAGAGGTTTTGTGCTAAATGATCCTCACCATCAGGTTTCTGTTTTATTATCTCTCAGTCTGCATTCTCCCACTTGACAGATCTCATCCTGATGCTCCTCATCCCTGTCTTGGGTACAGCCTCCTCGGTTTCATGTCTCTGTTGCTCTCCTTTCTTCTCCAAGTTTCTGTTTCTCCTCTATGATTATCTTCTAACAGTATACTCACAGAGTTGAATGAGGTTTTATCACTGAACTACCCCCAGCAAACACCTATTTTGTGCTCCTTAGCAGTAAATGCAACAGAAAGGGCATTTAGCCTATTCTGAGACAGCTGATCTTTATTCTGACCTTGATAGCAACCTTCACTCTTTTCTTTTTCTTCTGTTTCCTTTGCATCAAACTCTTTGTTTGCCTGAAGCCAAAGGAACAAAATATTATGTGAAGCAGTAACGTCTCAGAGGCAATGCAAGCTGCAAAATCTGTTTGTTTGACTGCACATGACAGATTTAGGAGACTGCCTGTCATCAGAAATGAAACAATGTACTGGTGTGACAGTGGATTAAGAATAAAACGCTTTTTCTTCTCCTCCTAAGTGCAGCAAATACAATAA
>WHYT01017338.1:442583-504736 GCA_009806455.1 Tetrax tetrax
TGTTGTTTTTTTTTTTTTTTTTTTTTTTTTTTTTTTTTTTTTGTGGAGCTGTGCCCAGCAGCACGGAGTGGGATGGAGAACAGCAGGTCATCCTGACTTCAGAGAGATTCTGTAACTGAAGTCATTTACTTCCATCAGCAAAACAAGATCTCAGTGAGTCTGGGGTGGCTTCCTGAACTGCTAAGATTTAGTGTAGACTTATTCAAAGACTTAGATCACACAGCTACGGGGCAGAGTCCAGTGAGCAAGTTTCAGGTGTGTTTTATCTGGTTTACATTTGAGATGAAACTTCCACAAGTTCTACTGGGAATTCTGCAAGCTGACACTCTCTCTAGTTTCCTTGGCAGTTTGCAGACTATTTCTGTCCTGCCTTGTCCTTTTTGTCCTAACCACAAGCATCACTTTTAACCTGAAAGGCATTTGGTGAAGAATTAGTAAGCAGTGGCCAGCCCTTTCTCCTCCCATGCACCAATAAGTGGCAGAAAATAATTCTTTCAGGATACCATCTGAAGCTCCATGCTATCAGCTCCTCAGGGAAGTCAGATAAGCTTCAGTAAATTAACAATGAACAAAGTTGCTTTTCTAGCCGGTGATCTCTCCATGGCAATTCCAAACCATGCTGTGCACACGGGCAAGCCTGCCACAACTGAGATTTGCTCTAAGCACAGCCAAAAGAAATGTTTCCTTTGCAGATCTTAGGGTCAACTCTCTGCAGTGGGAATTTAGTCAGTAATTCTGATGGTGAGCAGGTAAAGAAAAAAAATTTCAAACCCTCAGCAGTAGTATTGGGTATTAGTTCTGTACTAGTCCCAACAGCAAGCAGAAGTAATGTCCTTTTGGTTTGATGTGAAAGGGAACTAGAAGCACACAGTGGAAACAAATCTGTTAAGTAAGATGTGTTTTAGAAGGGCGATTGAACAGCAGAAACAATCATCGACAGAGCAGACAGTTTCAGTTACCAATCCCTGTTTCTGAACTGCTCCAGCTTCCAAATCGTTCAAATCCAAAATAATTAGTACATCCCAGTGACAAAAGGTAAGAAAAAAAAAAATGCTCTTCTCAGCTGTAAATACCCTAATCATCTTTTTAAAAAGAAGGAAGAAAGTAAGAACAAAGCTCAAAGGCTGGCAAAGGCTCTATGCTGAGAGCCCCTTCCCAGGAAGGTGTCCCTTCTCCCTAGAGGAGATTGCTCTTGTGGGATCTGGATGCCAAAGTCTAGTCACGTTGTCCCATTTTGGCCACCCTCATTAACACCCAGAGCCAAGCCCTGTGACTGAGACACTGGCTCAGATACCCTCTCTAGGGATCTGCTTTCTAGGAGTACTTGGTCTGGAGATAATGGAGTATGAGGATTTTGCTGGCTGTTTGGAGCATTATTTTGATTAAAGTGGGGTTTAGCTTAACTCCACATAGGCTTTTGCCTAGCAGAACATGACACAGTTTCGCAGGAGCTGACTCCTTTTAAGCTGGCGTTTGCAGCCAAAGGCAGAGGCCTGAATTCACTGACCTGGTAGACCTTTTCTAGTTCTATGTTCCTGTAATTAAGGTTTCAGTGGTGTATTGACCACATCGTACTGCATGCATATATATTCACATGTCTATGTACGTGATTATTCTTTTCTGGCTTTGGATCTTAATCAATTGGTAGTAAGGAATTAGAAATGTTTAATTTAAAACAGGCCAGAATTTACCATTATTTACAATGCAGTGGCATTTTGGCAAGACAATTGCCAAAGCTATGAGAAGCCATTGCTATGCTCTTTAAAAATATGGGGATTGGTATCAGGCAGACAAACACATTCTTAGGTACCAGAATTAGAAAATTTATATTGTTATATTTTACTCTTAATAATGGGTTATGTTACAACAGCATTGTTCTATGCAAACTTACTGAAATATTACTAAGTCACCAAAGATGAAACAGCACAAGAAAACAGTTGTCAGTTTGCTTTACTCACTTGCCATTCTGCTGCCATTGTGAAAAGAGCTGCATTGTTTCAAAAGGAAGGAGCCAGGCAATCCAGAGAACAAAGGCTCCTAATTGTTTGGAAGAACTTTATTACCTTTTTAATTGGTCTTCAAAGTCAGGGGCTTGCAGTCTTTACAAAAGTGAGGACTGCACAGGGTGGTCTAGACAAAGACTGTGCTTCAGAGTATTTTGGGTGTTGGTGGGGAAGAACAGAGCATCTTTGAATTAAATATGAGAAACAAGGCATCACTTTCTAGAATCATCTAATGCTAAATGATTCAACTAATGTCTCAACTTTACAGACAGTCCTTCATGTTGCTTTTCCTCACATCAAATGGAGAGAAAACCTTTTCTAAAGTTTTTGGCTGGTACTGACAAATGCCTACAATTCATATATTTCCAATAGAAATACAAGCTCTTCTCCCGATTGCTGGTCAATCACCTTACTACTACACTTGCTCACTAGTTTTGTAGCAAGTAAAAAACTGTAAAGTTTACTAAAAATAAGTACTTTATTGCAGAAGAAAAATAAGAATTCTCAGCACTCAACCTTTAGAAATAAAACAAGCAGGAACTAGTAACCTACTTGATGTAGGTTACTCATACCTACAAGTATCCATACCCATGAGGTAGTTTATCTCCATTTAAGAGCTATCTCCCTGGAGTCTCTAATGATTTTTTTCACCTCTGAGCAACATTGCTGCCAAGTGGTACACATAGACCTACCTCTAAAAACCCTACTTCTACTACCCTAGACTGCTTCTACCACTGAACGTACCTGCTTCTGGTCTGTAGGGATGAGGCCGCTAACAATATCCTTTAAGCATACTCTGTCCTTCCCAGTATCATCTGGAACACAAAAGATCTGAGATTCTGGCATCTATGGCATGCAGTGACAGCTGTTGACCTCCCATAGCATGCCACAGCAAGGCCATGAAAAGCTTCACATAGGACTTGCTATTTTGTCAGGGTTTTTTACTGGAAGCTTAAATGGCACAGGGAGAAGCCTGGAGTTCTCTGCACATGTGTATGAGCCTGACACATTGTATTGTGATAACAGCCCATGGCTAGGGTACCATGTTAACCTATAAGAAGAACTAAAAATGTTTGCTAGAGGAAAAGCTTTGGACAGGCAAGTAGCAAATATAAAATTCAGGTTTTCTCTGAAATGTTACATTTGCATAACCCTTCTGTTTATAGCAAGCTCCAGTCTTGCTCTTAGCATATTCCACATTCATCCGCAGTCCCATCAGGATCCCTTGATTTCTTGGACTTTTACTGGAAGATGTAACAACAAGGAGCCATGGATGGGGGACAACCCATGCACAGCATGTGCCAAAGTACAAGGAACACTGACAATGCGCCTAGAGGTATGATCGCATTAGGCAGCCTATATCAGGTGACAGCAACAGTTAACGGCAGTAACACCTGTAGCCCGGGCTAGGAAACCAAATACACACCCCTGCATCTCAACAGGCTCATACAGACCATGTTGAAATATGTGCTGCCACACTTTGACTGCTATAATGAGATATAGAAATGCATATACTTTCCAGTGCTCCGATCTTCACCTAGAGTACACTGTAGACATAACTGTAAAGTCAGCTGGATGTAACAACATACCCTAGCCCCTCACAGTATCATCCATCTGGTGACTCTGTGACAGATGCCAGAGTGGCATTACTTTAAGAGCATTACCTGCGTATAGCAATTCTTAATTCACTAGAATACTTCAAGGTCAACTACAAGGTAATGTGCCTCGAACCCCAGTGGCAGCCAGTTCTGCAGGCAGCTGCTCCTGCATTTATTGTGCCCAACAGAGCTCTCTTTTAGGGCTGATATATGTGCTTTACACACTGCTCATCACTTGCTGCCCTGTAATTTTATATTTGGAACATAAATAGCATTGCATGCTGGTATACACAGAGGAGTATCAGTTCCTCCTCAAACAGAAGTAATTTATAATAATGAAAACTAAGAAGAAATAATTGTTTATAGCAAACTTTTGCTGACATGTTTAGTTCCTGTTGAGGATTGTAATTGCTTTGCCTTTCTGCATATTTCAAAGTTAGCTTGAAATACAGCTTAATAACCAATTGCTAGTGCATGTATTAAACCAACACCTTTCCCCAAACAGTACTTTTCCTGCTGTGCCCAAACTCAGTCCAATGAAAAGCCCAGTTAGAGAAAAGGAGAGGCACCCTTACCTGCCACACTGGTTCCGTGTGCTTTCCTGACTTAGCACAACTCTTGTAGCTGGGCTGGGAAGTTGCCTTCTTCAGGTTGTAGACGGCCACATTGCCATCATAGAAGCCCACTGCCACGAGGGAGGGGTAGTTATTATGGAAGTCCAGGCACATGATGCCACTCTCACTGCTGAAGACATACTCTGGGAAGGAGGGGTTCTTCAAGGTGTAGAGCAGGAGCATTCCCTGGCCCTGCTTCATGAAGTCATCTAAATAAGGAGGAGCTTTGCTGTTAAATCAGTTTCCAAAATCCTCTACTATTAAGACACACAATGTGACAGCACTCACCTATGCCTAAAACCAACCTAAATACAAAGTCATGTGGGAAGGACATCAGTCACAAGACCAAATGGTCATGTTGGCATGCCTACATCTTAAGATCCATTCCTCCATGGATATGTCATCCCCAGGACACAGAGACAATGTGCGTATGCAGAAAAACTACTGGTTTGGCAGGTTTTTTTTTTCTAGGAGAGAGATTTGAGAAGCCTTGGAGGAAAAGTGTAGAGAAAAAAAAAAAGACTCTTGTGGACACTTCTTTCTTTGGGATAGGATTTCACTAACATTGCAGACACGCAGGCTGAACCAAGGATAGAAGCACTTCAGTTTCTGTATTGGCAATATTTGATATTACAGGCTCCACTGCTTCTCCAAATAAAAGCATTTCATTGAAGTATCTGTAAAGCATCATACCCACAACCATTACACATAACTGTACAATGCACAAGTCACTACACTTTTATTTTCTGCTTATGTCTAACATCTCCTCCTTGCTTGGCACAGAAGCTCTTTTTTTTTTGTGAAGACTTTCTCTTTTCTTTTCTATTTACATTCACCTTTCCTTTGCACTGCCTGAAATTAGCTATCCCTACGCTCAGTAGGACCATCTTTCTTTTGTGTTTTTTTTAATCATGTCCTGACTGTCTCTGCAATACTCAGGTTTTTCGCTCATCTAAAAAACCAATTTCCAAGTTCTTTTAAAGGGGAAGAAAAGCTGTTGATGTAGATAAGCTCTCCAGAAGCAAAGAAGGAGCTTTCCTAATCTATGAAAACAATGCTCTCTCTGAAAGTATCCTAGCCATCTCTCCAAGCGCTTTTTCTTACTGTCAAATGCCCCCAGGCACATAGTATTTGGGAAACAAAGATACTGCTTCCCGTGCTTCAAATGCCCACTATGCGTCCTATTTCCAGAACAGTAATCTCCTTTAAAAAGTGCTTCCTACATTACCTAACATTTTGACTAGTCTGCAGGATAAGGACTTGGTAAATGTGTACCCCAGTGATAACACTAACCTCAGAGAACTCTATTTGGTGGCAAGCTGATCTCAAATCAGCATGTCGGTACAGACATTGCTTACCTCAAATTCATCAGGGCCACATAGAGAACCTTTGAAGAACAAGTAAAGAAACTTCCATATCAATAAAACTATTACTGCTGCCTTGTATTTGGATTGTGGAAATATTCTGTTTTCACAGGTCTCTCTGTACATTGGGCCTAGACAGGGGAAATGGCTTCCTTATTTTGCAGAGAGGTGAGATTCCAATACTGGCACTACTTTAAACATATCTGAACCCAAATAGTGTTTTAAACTTTTTTGGGGGGGTTGGGGAGAGGGAGAAGCTTATTCCTAGAATTCTAGCTGAAAAAGAAGTGAACTTGCTTTCTCCATCAGAGATTTGCTCTGTCCTTTGAATTCACAGAATTATCTTTCATAGATTCATAGAATGGTTTGGGTTGGAAGCAATCTTAAAGACCATCTTGTTCCAACCTCCCTGCTGTAGGCAGGTACAGTTTCTACTAGACCAGGTCACTCAAAGTGTCAACCAACCTGGCCTTGAACACTTCCAGAGATGGGGCATCCACAATTTTGTTCTTAGCCAAGTAATGTCATTGAACTGGTATTAAGTTGAGGTCCTGCCACAACAAGGATGAATCCCTCCTCTCCTCAGGAGCAAAAACACTTGGGAAGGCTGTGGAAATGACTTATCAGGAGTGACTCATAGCAGAATGGACTATGAAGTCAAATTGATTAGACAGCCTTTTAATTCAACCTATTTCATGCTCTTATTTCTCCTAGAGTGTGCTGACCAGTTAGGCACATTTCCAAAAAGTCTGCGGTGTACATTCATTTCCTATCGGTTGGCACTGTGCTGAGGGGCCTCAGACAGCTGTCCTCCATGCTCCCTGCATAGACAGCAGAGGAGACACTCCTTTAGAGGATGATTCAGCCACCAAAGATCTGAATTGGGTTTTGGAGGTGCTTCTCTCTGCACTGATCGGGCAGTATCATAGGCCACTACATTCCTCAATTAGAGATGATGGAGTAGGCCTTTATTGGGTAAAATAACTCATCAGCTTCAGCAAGTCCACCTGGAGGTTAGCCTGGCAGGGGAAAAGCAAGGTCTTGGGAAGACGCTCTGGCGGACTGAAAGATGAGATTCAGTTTGCAGATTAAGACACTCAGATGCAGGTCTTTGTGTGGCTGGCTGTTTGTGCGCTCAGTCTAAGCTCCTGCTACTATCAGTAGGGATAAATCAATTCACTTCACTGAGTACAGAAAACTCACCTTAAAGAAGATCCCTATATTTGGTCTGCTGATTTACTTTCCGGGCTCCATTGACTGTAATTGCCAGCCCTTCACTGACTGTCAAATCCATCTTATTCCAAGAGCAGAATCCTACCCATTGACTCCTTTATGTTATGAAATATTATGCATGTGGGTTAAATCACGGATGTCTGAACACTGCATGTAAGTCTGGATAATACGATTGCTAAAGTACAGCCTATTTCTGATGAAAGGCCAAGTGATGAGAATAATCCACAATTAACACTGAAGCATGGCACATAAATCCCAGTAAAACAATAACCTTATGAGAGCAGGCGTATAAATCCATTTCAATGAAAGGTAAATTCTCACCCAGAGTACGAAACTGCGACATATCAACATGTCCTTTAATAAATGAAGAAAAATGGGCTTATTTTACTAGCAGTATTCAATGCTCCAGAATGGCAGGGACAGCACATACCCACAGCAGCATATCTGTGGTATAGCTTTGAAGCACGGCCTTTTCAAGAGAAAGGCTTGTGGGTTTTTTTGGTAAAAACTAGCAGAGCACTGCAGTGTGCCCCAAATCCTGTGTGGTCAGTCTCTCAGGATGCAACTAGTTCACCATGAGACAGGCATGATTTTCCTCCATTTCCACCAAAATGCTTAGTGGCTGAACCAGTACGCTCAGTGCAACAGTATCCTCAAGTTAGAAACTATAAGGCTTGGGGTAAATCCTGCATTCACATAGTAAATCTCAATGTGGGGATCCTCAGTGGTTGTGAGTCAAAGTAGATATTTTTACTACACAAGAAGGCAGTGCTACAGTTTCTTGTGTGATAAATTGGCAAATTACTTTCTCTTTGGAGGATTTAAAAGCCAAAACACTGCAGCCTTACATCTTAGGTCCTGTGATACATGGCTTTCTATAAATCAAGTCCACCAAGTCTTGTTGATATGGGTCAGACCAAGAAATCACCATGCTAAAAGGAACCTCTGCTGCTTAAAAACTGTTCTTTCTCCTCCAAAAGCCCATCTAAAAAAAAGAAGCAAGATGGGGAAGCATGGTTGTGAACAGCTGCTTGTTTTGGAGCATCACAGCTGCACAAGCACATCTACTCTCCTTTCCTCGACATGCCCAC
This sequence comes from Tetrax tetrax, assembly GCA_009806455.1. Taxonomy (NCBI): domain Eukaryota; kingdom Metazoa; phylum Chordata; class Aves; order Otidiformes; family Otididae; genus Tetrax; species Tetrax tetrax. The sequence goes on from WHYT01017338.1 coordinate 450,487, forward strand.
GATTTGATGAGCTTGCTGGCTGTGGTCTATCTTTAAGGTTTGGATTTCCAAGAAGCCAAAGGAAGCTGATGGCTGTGCTTTACTCTCAGTTAGCAATCTCCTCTGGGAAGAAGAGGTCAGTTTCAAAGACAAAAATTTTGGTACCCAAAGAAATGGCTCAGCTGTTTAAACATTTAAAGTGCAGAGGACAAAAAAAAAAAAGGTTATCTGCAGTCCAGCAATTTCTCCAAGCAAATTATTATTATTATCCAGGTCTGCAAAACCCTCAGCACAGCCTAAGAATTTGCCTGTGCTGCAGCCTCCATGGCATAGACAGATGACTGAGCAAGTCACAAATTAATGAATTCTCAACACCCCTTTATTTCTATCAGTGAGCAAAACCTGTGCAGCGTGGCACTGAGAACAGGCTAATCTAACCCGCTGTGAGACATGCTGGGTGAGCTTGCGCTGCTTCAGCAAGACTTTCTCCTGGCTTATTTAAATAGCTTTGCCAACTCCATGCTTTGCTGCGGTTGCAGAATGGGCGTGCTGTAAGAAAGGAAATGACTGGCACTTTGAGCTTAACTGTATGCCAATAGTTCAGAAAAAAACAGGAAAGAACAAATCTTTCCAAGGAGCTCAGAGAGTTTGGGCATATGCTGCATGTGTTTTCAGAGGCTCTTGAGGAGTAACAATAATAACTGGAAGTTTTATAGCACTTCAGAGTGCTTTAAGCCTGTGTCCATAGCACGCCTTTTTACAGCCAAGGCAATGAGAAAGGCCAGTGATGGGGACTGCCAAACACACTAGAGCAAGCTGGAAGAACAGGGAGCAGAACTAGGACTTCACAGCGCTCTGTTCAAAGAGGCTTTATCCGAGGATCCCAGACAAATTTAAACTGGAATCACTGATGCCCACTTTATTCCTATTCTCTAAAATGCCCAGAAGTACTTGAGTGTACTACTGTGTTGATAGAATCCCTTATCCCTACGGATCTAGCTCTGAACCACACTGTGGGCAGGGAAAAGACTAACATTGAACTTTCAACACAGTCCCTTCCCAGAAAAGAAAATGTTTTGAGAATTCATTACTTCATAGCTCAAGGTCAGAAAGCCTGGCCTCCCCTATTTCACGGCTCACAAATGTTATGGTACATCCTGTTTTGAGCCCGATAACTTGGTTTTGGCTAGTATATGCGTACTTTATTTGAACATCTCAAAAGACAGAGAAGCCACTGTTTCATTTTGCACTTTGTTTCAATATTTAATCACTTTGAGTGACTAAAAGGTGCACTTAATTCCTTATTTGACTTCTGGCTTCCCACTGTTAATGTTACTGATTTCCTTCATATCTAGTGCTTTCTCTTCAGTAAGATACTTTAAAACTGAACGCTAGTCACCTTTCAGCACACTCCTAACAACCTTCACAGCCTGAACAAAAAGATCCCGTTTATTTTCACTAGCACTGCATAGATAAACTTTCCTCAGATATGTGGAGGACATCACATGGCTAGGACTTGTGCTAGGGCCAGAAAAAATTCACTTGCAGTCCAAATTTCAACTGGATATTGTCCTCTCTCCACCTTTAGGGCATCTTCTCCAACTCTCGAATCAACTTGATGCTCTTTACTGAACTACCTACAGTTTTTCTGCATGCTATAAAAAATATTGGCTCCAGAACCAGACATAATATTCCAGTATCAGTCTTGCTAATGCTTAAATCATATCTCTGCTGCCACTCAGGACTCCTTGTTTGCACTCCAGGATCATGTTCACCCTCCTTGCTGAGATATCACTGGGAACTCAAATTTATTGCTTGTCCACAAAAGCCTTTTTTTCCCCTTTCTTTTAGAGTTGCTGCCTTCCAAAACACAGCACTCCTCCTTGTTCAGAGAGGTATAATGTTATATTTGGCTGCATTAAAATGCATTTGGTTTGAATAATTCCAACTTACCACAAGATTAATCACTCTGTATGACAGCCCATGCAAATCATGCCCATGTTCCCAGTATGATTTACAACTGCACCTGCCTTTTCATCAGTCACACTTTTCATATGATGTGAGTTTATATTTCCACACAGAGGACCAGTGAAAACAATGTCTAGCACCCCTTCTGAGACACCGTCTCAGGTGATAACTCCACTGGCATTTATTTTCTGACATTTGTCAGTAGAAGGTGAACCCCTTTGTTGAGACCACCTACGCTGGGCTGAACTCAGTGAGCATGGGTACTTCCCACCCCAGGGAAATACATATCCTCCAGTTAGAAGTCTTAACACTGCAAGATCTGCAAGCTCAACAGTGCAGTGGAGGCAAACTGTAGATAATTTTGGTTTATGCTGATTCAGATGTTTGAACATCAAATTTAACATTCTGCTTGACACATTTCACCAGCTGCTGGACTAATTCCTGGTACTCCTGATGAAGTTGATGTTATTAGCTGGGGCTCTGTTTCAGCAGCACAGAACTTGCAGTTTGGATAGGAGAGGGGGAAAAAAAAACAGAATTACTAAGTCTTTTGGACAAAATTGACAGGTGACAGGGCAAGCTGTAATTTATACACGTCCTGAGGCTGTGTCGCAGTTCTAATAACTGCTGTGGGCTCTGCACATGTCAGAGGCAAGACATGCACCTCAGAAACACAGTGGGTAGAAACAAACAGCCTTTAAGACACTGAGCTGTCAGGTATGTTTGTATCTTATTCCAAAATACAGTCTGGCAAAGTAATACAAGAAAGACTGCAGTCAACAGCAAAACAGAGAAATTTAGGAAATGCCTGGAACAATGTGCTATTTGGCAGTGCACACACGAGCAGAGGCTCAAGAGTAGACAAGAACAGAGGAGAACGGGATGAAAAGATGTAGCGCCTTCTCGAACACAGTAGGAGGATCTGGCTTGCACCTCAGCTCTCCCCTGGTTCACGTGAAGGTGAGCAGATGAGCACCACAAAAAGAGAAGGAATATGCAACTAGGCTGAGCTTGCAATGTTGTAGGTAAAAACAGAGTTTTCTCATTCTGATCAGACAGGGTTTTGCATGATAGGTCCAGCAGGCACTACAATTCTTTTTAAAATTGTCTTCTTTAAATTAGATATTCGTAAGGGCTTGGTTTTACAATGTAAATAGTAAGTGTGCAACTGCCTGTATGTTATGAATGCTAACTTACACTCTGAAGATACTCATATAAAAGGGACAGAGAATACATATCTTTATCTTGTACAGTAAAGGTGCAAGACTAGCAGTTGGGAGATTTGTATTCCAGACCCGGCGGTGTCAAGACCAGCTAATAAGGTCTTAGTCCTTTCTCATCTGTACTTCCCACAGCACTTCTGAGGATACACATCAGGAATAAGGATGGGAAAGAGTGACTGATGGGGGCTATAAAGTTCCATATATCAATAATGTCAAAAGTAACACTCCTGTTGTTTTCAGGAATGCATTTATGCTTTGACCCTCAGCCAGACGAACTTACAATCTCCCATAACTTGCCCCCACAGCACCGCAGAAACCACTAAGCAGAGGACACTTCCTGGCTCCAACATCCAGAAGGAAGCACTTGACTCCATAGAGCACGCTGGACATGGGAAGCTGGGCAAGTGCTAATCCTCCCGTTACACATCTGGCAGCAGTCATCACGAGCAGCTGAACTCTTGCTCCTGCCTTTCTGGTTTTGGTAGGCTTAAACTGCGATCTTGATAATGTTTCACTGTTTAATACTTGAGACTCTACTTCCTCTATCCATGTTCTGAAAAACTGGCATACTTGATAGCATTTGCAACCAACTGAATGTTTAAGAGTGCCATCAAGTGGCCAAGAGGGGGCCTTCCAGACCTCCACACATTGCTCAGAAATCCCCAGGATCATGCAATAAATGGACATCTATTAATGTGCTGCCTTTGGATAATCACACCAGCCTGCTGTTACTGCAAACAAGCTAGGCTGCCAGCATCTCAGTATTCCTGACCTGAAGAGCTCTGAGAGGGATGCACACACTGCAGGAGATGTTTATGTATTCCATAATTAAAGGACAGGAACGTTAGAGTTTCATGATGCTGCTGCAGCCTATTGAAAGCAGACGGATGCCTGATGAGATGGACATGTAAAGCCTAGACGGTGGAGGAGGCAATTAGAAATGATACTGCAGCTCAGAGAACTTTTCTGAAGACACTTGGCAGAAGACTCAGATTTAACTGAGGAGCAAAGGACAAGCAGAGTTACACACACATGCCAATCTGCAGTCAATTTTGCATACGCATGTACTTCAAGAAACAATTAATATTAAGAGCAACCAGTACAGTTCAGAAACTTGTGCCTGTCCTGTTTTCAGCAGTGGTTAACATCAAACACTTAAGGAAGGTATAAAAATAGGGCATAAAAACAGTGATATTTTTTTCTAGAATACCATCTATGCCCCATAAATTAATAAATTTGTGGTTAAATATCTTCCAGGCCCCTAATCGTCCTCTTCCCATTCCTCTGTGCAGCCAGCTACCAATCATTAAATCTGGACAGTATCTTTCAGCATTCCTCTTTGTATAAGGCTGGAATATACATCAGATATTCAGTTCTTCTCACAGTAATGTTTTTTTTTTGCTTGCTTTTATTTTTAGTACATGAAATATTGTGTCTCTCAAGCAGACAGGATTGGTGGTTAGTACAAGTGCTTTTTAAGAGCTACTAAAAGTAGATTTCAGAGAAAAACTATCCATTTTCTAAAGAAACCTGAATGAAAACAAAAGTAGCTTTTATATTTGTTAGTTTCAAATAAAGCCAGTTTGCAATGTCTATAGCAACAAAGCAACAGCTTTTAATCTTTTTGATCAGATAATAAAGGCGGGGGGCAGATAATAAAGGCGGGGGGGGTGGGGGGGAAGGCAGTTATGGCAAGAAGGGAGAGGATCCTGCAGAGTGAAATTTCCAAACACAACTAGCTGTTACAAGGGAATGGAACTCATCCAAAAGGCTCACATAAAGCATCAAGTATCTATGCAAACCATGGGCCACATTCTGTCTCTCACATGATGGATAAAGGATGAAAAAGAAAAAAAAAAGAATAGAATCACAGAATATCTGAGGTTACAAGGTGCCTCTGGAGATCATCCATCCAATCCCCCATGCTTAAAGCAGGGTCAGCTAGACCATGATGCCCAGGACTGTTGAGTCAGGTTTTTCATATCTCCAAGGTGATTTTTTACTTCTGAGCACAGTCTTACAACTTGGACACAAAGATACAGTCATATAGCACCAAGGGGACCCAGGAAGGCTGAGCCAAACAAACATCTCCAAATTTCAAAATCCTTGGCATCTACAATCTGGCATCTACAATATCAGCATCTTGGGACTCTACTCTGCTGGCTTCTCTTTTAAGAACTCAGCAAACAATAAAAACCTGATACAACTGTCCCTCTGCGAAGATCTCTTAGGCAGTGCTGGAAACAACTTCATCAGGCACTATTTCATGGGAGGAGCTGGAGAATGCCAAAGAGTCCCAGTCAGCTCTCTTATATCTGGAGGAATCTAATGAGAATAACTCAGGGCTGAGTTGGAGGCAATATCTGCTGCCTTTCCTTCATGGCAAGTGAGACTCTTTCCAATAGCAGTCACTTGCTAGAATTTAAATTCACTGCTCAGATTCCACACTGATACAAAGATTTAAGCATCCCTGAATAATTTTTCCTGCCTTCTCTAGTTGACTTTATTCAACAATATCTTAAAACTTACTTTTATCCTCTCTCATGTATATTACAGCAGAAAGACATCCTTGACAACAGAACATGCAGGCTCTCAGAATAATTAAAAATCAAATCAAAACAAAGCAAAACCAAAAAAAAAAAAAAAAAAAACACCCAAAAAAACCCCAATAACCACCCCCAAGAATGTGCAGAGTTTTTCCACGCTGTTCTGGTGTTAGAAGTTTCTAAAAGCTAGAAATTTTTTAATATATATATATATGATAGTATCTTAACCTGAAGTTGCCTATAATATCAGTCAGTGGAGGTTAACATCCAGATATCCCTGGGTATATTCTGACAGTCTGGCAGCCTAGGAAATATTACTGAGCATGAAGTGGAGAACTGAAAACTATGACTGAGTTCTCCAAGTGGGGATCAGCAGAGAAAAATGTACTGAAGAATATGTGGTTTTATTTTGCAGCAGAAAAAAAAACACAGGTAAGCTAAGAAGAGTTTTGATGTCTCACAAGTTTCAACTCTAAAGAAAACATTAAATTAGATAGGTTTCCTTCAGGTTTTTATTGATCCACTCTGTGGAAAAATGATACTCACTCATCTCCAGAACAAAAGACACAAGAGAAAAGCCTTTGAAGAAAAAGTCTTTAATGGGGTCTTATGCAATTTCTTTGTACCATTCTGCCCTAGGAATAATGACAAGCTATCTGGCTTCAGGAGCTTACAAAGTAACTTAAATATTGCTAGAATTAATGATGGCACGAGCCCAGTGCAGATTTATAAATTCTATGGCCAAAGGAGATCATTGTGATGAATAAATCCTGTATTTGTTCCTATGCTTAATTACTTCGACCATTAAAAATTCAATTTATTTCCAGCTTTCTGAGATCTTTAATTCCAGTTGCTAGATTCTGTCCTAGATGAAAAAGTAAGATGAAAGAGTCCTATTCTGTAAGATATCTCCTTCCTTTCCCTTCAAGTAACTAACAGACAGTAATCAAATCACTACTTAAACTTCTTAATAAGCTAAGTTGAGCTCTTTAAGTATTTCACTGTAAGACAGAGTTTCCAAACGTAATTCATGCTGTGACTTGTCTCTGAACCTTTTTCAATTTTAACATCCTTTTTGAAGATTGAACTGCTTAATAGCTGAATACAACATTCCAGCAAAGGTCTCATCAGCATCATACACAGAAGTAGCACCTCCTCCCTCCTGTTACTCTCTAGTACATTAATGCATAGAGCATCCCATGTCAGACCTCCTTAGATGCACTTCTGCAACGGCTTTTCCAGATTTAACCAGAAGGTTTCTTTCTCAGCATGTATGCCAAGATAGGAGAATATTTTCAAGCCCACTTTCATGACTGACACAAAACAATCTAACCATAGGCTCCTGCTAAAAATGCTGATCCCTCTGCTGTTTTTTCTTCCCTCCTCTGTCTTCTAATCCCAGTGACCTTGTGGTCGCTGATCTGTCTGAAAAAACAAACATTTTAAATGGCACTGTCATGTTAGGATACTGATGGTGATATTGCATGCATGTAATACTCTATATAATCAGCAGTTCTTAATGGAATCTAAGGAGAACTAGGTCTTTAAAGCTGCCTGGTGACCCAGCTCTCTGGATACTAGCCAGCAAAGACAGACCTGACTTAGCAAGCTTCCTGCTCTTTGCAGGAGCAGGGGAAGGTTGTGACAAGTTAGGGACTCTCCAAAACAGAATCATGGTGTGATGGCACAAGTTTCAAGAAGCAGCACTTTAGGTTGAATAACCTCTCTGAAAAAAATGCCTCTAGAGTCCCTGCCTCTCTATGGGAATTGCTGGAATACAGCCTTCTGTTTCTAGGACTGCTCTGCAGGATCTGAGAGGAATGCATCTCTGGATATATGCTGTCTTCTGTGGGCCCCTTGTCCTGGCTTTTTCATCAGTAAGAACGGAAGTAGCGTGGCCTGATGACAGCCAAGGCAGAAAGGAACTCAGACATCACAGCAATGAAGCCCATTTAGGTAACTAAAACAGGCAGGCAGAGATCCCGTCCCCCCTGCAATCTCAGGTTACTGCAGAGGAGCTGTCACGTCCATTTCCTTTGAAGTCTGTCTAAACAACAAACGAGTTGTTGCTGTTCCTTCCTTCAGGGTGGAAAGCAAGGGCAGCTAGAAATTAGGTCTGCTGGGAGAAGTGCAATGTAAGTCACCCAACCCATAAGTACTTCTACCATAACCCTTTCTGCAAGTCATGTTTGGTGTGGAGGAGGGTCGGACCTTCTCGTTGGTTTTTTTATATTCTGTAACAGCTAGATCACGTAGTTGGAGCAGAAAGGGCTTCAAATGAACAGTAGAAAGCTGACCTCTGGTGTTGGGAGCAGGATTATGGAACAAAGACAGCAAGGAAGGCAAGATGCTGGGCTCCTGAGCACTGCTTCACAGTCTGTGCAGCTCTCAGGTAAGATTCACTCACTAGCATTGCTTCAGACAAATGAATAAAACCAGTTGATGAATGAAAGCAAAACGTAGCAACAGGCTACAGTGGTTGGCAGGAGTACTGCTGTTTTCATTTCTGTGCTTTCATATCAGTTCTTCCCCCACAAAGCATCTAATCAGCCAATGCTGTGCAGCAGAAAATTAATGGTTTCCTTCAGAGAGCTGCTTCACGATGCCAGACAGCACAGTGGGATTGTTTGTAAATATTTGATTAGGAAAAGCAAGTAAAATTGGCATTAAAATATGCAAGAATTAATGTTGTGCCACTATCCAGTGGGATATTTATAGTACAGAGGTGATGCCAGCCAATATCTACACATGTGGTACTACACCAGATGCCTTCACCAGTGACTCTGCTCGCACAAAGCCAGCATTCCCACAGATCCAGTCTGTAATCAGCTGATTGACAGGAGCTGACATAGCTTCCAGAGGATAGATTGGGTGTTCTGTTTTGCTCTGTCTCTACACACCACAAAAAAAAAAAAAAAGGAGTGTACAGGAGCATCCTCAGAGCCTTTGTGTATGCCCTAAGCCCTCTCTTTGCCAATCGAAACTGGAGACAAGGCTCAGGGTGGGAATGAGCCCTGCTTGCTTGGTACTCCATGTCCTTTGAAAATCTCCCAACAAGGAGCAAAACACATGACCAGTCATTAACCCATCCATGTTTCTCTGTGTTTGTTTTCATGTAACAGAACCCTACCCTGAGGAGGTGTTCCCTTGCAGAAATCTCTCTCCAAAGAGAGCAACATTGGCAGGACACAGTTTGTGATGAGCTTCAAGGCCCTCTACATGTGCATCTGTATAAGGAATTAAAAGGTCCCTGCTGCCATAAGGCAGCACGGCCACAGGAAAGGAGACTCTCCTCCAGGAAGGATGCGTCCTTGCTTGCCTGACTGACTGAAGTGGGAAATCCCTCATCTGGTTTCCAGTTCAAGCTCTGTTCCTTTACTTCTGAATTTCAGGTTTGGAGATACAACAAATTCTCTGGCAAGGGGTGTCAGCTGCACTCTTGCAGATTTTTTCTCCATCAAGTGAGTCTGACATTGCTGGGAGAGAAGAGTCCCCATTCTCTTGAGCTTTAAGAGACTGGTCTTAAAAGTTCTACACGTTTGTCAGAAGCCATTAGGCAGGATTAAGCCTGTCCTGATATAGAGAAATTATTTCTGGAGGCCCGCTCCAGCCTGATTTTATATCATTCTTTAACTTCATACTTTCACTTTTGTATGAAATACGTGGATTGAGTGCACCCTCAGTAAGTTTGCAGATGACAGCAAATTGGGTGGGAGTGTTGATCTGCTTGGGGATAGGAAGGCTCTGCAGAGGAATCTGGACAGGCTGAATCAGTGGACTGAGGCCAATTGTGTGAGGTTCAACAAGGCTCAGTGCCAGGTCCTGCACTTGGGTCATAACAACCCCATGCAATGCTACGGGCTTGGGGAAGAGCAGCTGAAAGCCACCTGCTGGAAAGGGATCTGGGGGTGCTGGTCAACAGCTGGTTGAATATGAGCCAACAGTGTGTCCAGGTGGCCAAGAAGGCAAATAGCATCCTGGCTTGTATCAGGAACAGTATGGCCAGCAAGAGCAGGGAAGTGATTGTGCCCCTGTCCTTGGCACTGCTGAGCTGCACCTCAAATACTGTGTTCAGTTCCGGGCCCTTCACTAGAAGAAAAACTTTGAGATGCTGAAGCGTGTCCAGAGAAGGGCAATGAAGCTGGTGAAGGGTCTGGAGGACAAGCCTTACGAGGAGCAGCTGAGGGAACTAGGGTTGTTTAGTCTGGAAAAAAAGAAAGCTGAGGGGACATCTTATCACTTTCCACAACTACCTGAAAGGAGGTTGTAGGGAGGTGGGTGTTGGTCTCTTCTCCCAAGTAACAAGTAACAGGACAGGAGAAAATGGCCTCAAGTTATGCCAGGGGAGGTTTATAATGGATATTAGGAAAAATTTCTTTACTGAAAGGGTTGTCAAGCACTGGAACAGGCTGCCCAGGGAGGTGGTGAAATCACCATGCCTGGGGGTATTTAAAAGATATGCAGATGTGGCACATAGGGACATGGTGTAGTGGTGGACTTGGTAGTAACACCTTAACAGTTGGACTTGATGATCTTAAAGGTCTTTTCCAACCTAAACGATTCTGTGATTCTAGACCAACACTGCCATAGCCAAAGATTAAAATCCAATCGATGTGCTAATATAGAGGTATTTCCAACAATCAAGGAAAAAGCTTATACTGTAATGCAAAAGGCAGAAATCACCCGCACAGTTAAAACAGTGAGCTGATTCTGATCTTGCTTATGTGAACAGGAATTAGATATAATTCCATAGCCAGATATGCTGGTAAGCCTAGGCATGAAATCAGCATATAGCCTAACAGCATTTTAGATATTGCCTGACTGCCCTCTCCTACCCAACAAACAAAATACCAGTATGGTGCGGTAATCATCCTAACAGACAGTAAGCTTTCCTGGCCCAGTAATCTCAGTCATTACACGCGGTTTTCAGAATTCCTGCTCTGCAGCTGTTTGCCCAAACTGACCACAATTTATTTTTCCAGTTCAGTTGGAATTCACATTCTCTTCTAATTCTGCAGTTATGTAAATATACATGTGCTAAGTAAAAGAAAAAAATGCATGATTAATAGTGCAAATGGCACCCAGTGAGGCTTAGAGAAAATGGACAATTCAAGAAATAAGAGAATTAGTCCCAACTGGCTGTTATTTATAAATTAATTTTCCTTTTGGTGGCACCTACCTTGAGAGTCCAGTTGAAGTCACTTATACACTGTAGCATAAATCAAGAAACAGCATTACAGTCTTAGTATTCAGGCTGGGACTACATACTGTCAGCTGTAATACCATATGTAAGAAATGCTAAGAATTTGTTTCAAAGAAGAAAAGGAAATTGCAATTTCAAGAGCCCACTGTGAAGTCTGGAAGGATTAGAGGCTGTCAGAGATCCTGAAGTACAAGAGGCATATAGGAAGAAGCTAAGCTCTTATGCTTAGCTTCTTAAGTATGGGAGATCCCAGTGGGGTTTGGCTGGAAATCTTGACAATCCTTTTGGAAATCTAAAAATGTAGTTCAAACTTTCCTTTGCAAAACTTAATTCATTCTTCTCAGTGAGAATCAAAATTTGAAAAATTACATTTAAAAAATCATAAACAGCAATCTAAAAATAAACAGCAATCTAATCACTACAGATAAACTGAAATGCTTTAAAGGAAGCAAATGAACAGCAAGAAGCATCAAACTAGCAGAGCTGGACCAAACCCATGACTTGGCAATGATTTCCTATTGTATTCCAGGGATGGGAGTGGAGCTGTGAGCTGGTTTCACAGGACGTGGGAAGTGGCAGGAGTTGTAAGTCATCAGATATGGACAGCCATGAATCCACTGGGATTTTTGTCAGACCACAGAACTCCACTTACTTGGGGACCACTGCCTCTACCTTCATGAGAGGACACTGCTCAGAGTGCTGTGCAAGACGTCCTATAGACAGGAGCCACCACAGGGCTACCAGTTCCTGCAGATTTATCAGGAGTCCTGCAATAGCAGAAAGTGTTTTTTCCAAGCCTCAGCTTCATTATTTAAACACAAGTTCTGCTTCTGCTTTGTTTCAGAACAAAACAGTGCCAGCCCTCATGGCAATAATGGAAAGTTTTAAAACACCAAACAGATTCCACTCTAAAAGCATAGGAGGCAAATAAAAAGAAGTCAAGTCTTACAATCTGTACTAATCTCATGATTTTGAGAGCCTCTCTTGCTATCTCTGAATGATCAAACTTGTCAATACCATACCACTCTCAGGCAAAAATTTCCTAACTACCAAATACATTTTCCCCATTCCCCGAATTGGGAACTTCCAATGCCTATTAGTATTACCTTTTCAACTTCTAGTTCTTCCTGTTTTCTCACTTTCACACGTCAAATACATTTGAAATACATTTTTTTTTATCATAGACAAATACATATATATTCCATCACTCCTATCTCCTTAAGTTCTTTCTGATAGCCTGCTTTAGTAATCTAGCTTATTTTACTATAAGGGAATCTATCAAAAGAAACAACTACTAGTTAATGTACTTTCTAACTTACTACATACAAATAGCGAGATATTTTGCTAGTAGTGGTTTGTAACAAAAATTATTTACATACATGGCCTTGCCTTTAAGGGTGACCATGGCAGGCAGTGTAGCAAGAGGCAGACCAAGTCACAGAAAGAAGTTACACAGAGGAAATTTTGCACGTGCTATGCGTTCATGTTGAGAGTTTTCTGCACTATAATGTGAAATCAAGGGTTTAACTGACATGCATACTGGTCACACTGGTTCATATAGCAGTGCTGTATAATTTACATTCTCTGCATAGATTCTTCTACAGTGCCAAGCATCTTGGCGTAGGAGTAACTAAATTCAGAAATAAAGCAATGGAAGTGGAAGTTGGGTTAATAACCATCCCATTTGGCTAGTGTGAGACTGACAGTCACACTGCTGCTAATAACACCGGTACAGAAGGTCTGATCAGGAGCTCTGCAGACCTCACACACAGCGATTTATCTTTTCCCCATCTGAGTTAGAAGAGACAGATAATTTCATCTCAGTGCACAGACACAAAAGTATTGCTACAATGTAAGATAATCTAACCCTTATAAACAAGCTCATTGGAGCAGCATGTTTGAGGGTACTTAAGCATTACAGCTGAAAGACATCAAAACTTATTTTGAGCCGGTATATTCACTACATTGCAGCCACACAGCAACATGCTCATTAAGAATTCCTGCAGCACCTTCCACATCACAGGATAGAAACACGGATGTTTTCTATAGCAACCCCCTCAACACACAAAATCCCCCTCTTTTCCTTCCAGGCAACTGCTTGCCAAATTACAGACTCCACACAGGGATTCACCCTTAAAATGCCTTCTTTAGCATGAAAGACTCTGATTGCAACTGAAAAATGCAGATCACTTGATAATATCTAAGCCTGTAACAGTTAACTTTAAAAAAAAACTGTAATGGAATTTTGTACAAATAATTTATATGATCACAGAGTTTTTTAACAGCAACACTTCCCTACAGAGGCTGCATTCCAACAGTCCTGAAAGATTAACAATATCTATCTTCTATATAGATCTTCTTACCAAGGATTTTAAAATTTTGAGCTTTAGTAGTACTGAGCTGATTAACTACACTAAACTATGCATTCGGCAATAAATAAAACTTATGAAATCAGCAGCTTTCCTTATCTGTGTGGCTGATTTCACAACCACAGTCGCGTCTGAGAAACAGAGGAAATGGGAAGACCTCTCAGGTCACTGGATCCAGAGCCTTTTCCTGGCAGGCATCCAGAGCAAATCCATAGCGTACCAAACTCGCTATAATGAGAGGCATTTACATAAAAAAGGGAATAGCTAAGACAAACCAGGAGGCCAGGTGCAATACCACAAAGTCATTAAACTCATGAATTTCACTAGGATTTTTGTAGCTGGTTAAATGCAACCGAAATCTCTATTGCTTTTATTACTATTAAAGCCAGTATTCAGAAACTGGAAAGCTCTCACAAGCCGATATGGTCAAATAAAGCCAGAATAGATTACCTTTCCTGCATAAGACACAAACCTTGAAGCCTAAGAAAAAACTACTATTGAGGAAAAAACTGAGATAGACCACACTTCCCTCCTTTCTTACCCTCCCCTGATAGCTTCAGTTCTATGTGTTTTCTATAAATTCACATGCTTCCAGTGTTTACTTCCAGCACATACTCACTTCTGTCTCACGTTCTGCAGCTCACATCTACAACCCTCAAGTGCAGGGGCATATATATTTTTTGTTCGTGTAGCTGTTCTGCCTTCATGCCTGCTCATGCCTCTTATTCTGCTTATTACACACTTTAAAAAAAAAAAAAAAAAAGATCTTTAATACCCTGATTCATTTCACCCTGGCCATAGAAACTAGCTCTCCATAAAATAAGCATTAGAATGCATCTTCAAATCTGTCTAGTCAGTTCTGCAGTTTTCTCCAATCTTTTCTGATTAACATCTCCAAATTCACTTCCATTCTTTAAATATGCTACCCTTTAAAGTACGTACATTACAATACTTCAGGTAAAATACTCTTTACTCCCCAGTGCACTCTCCTTCCATCCAATTTTCAGAATAGTCCCTTGCACCCAAATCTCATGTTCCATTTAGCCTGCCAGAACTATTTGAAAAACCTCTGTCCGTTCTGGATCAGGGCAAAATCTTAGTACCAATTGCCAGTCCTTCAAAACCACTCAAAAAACATGATAGCAAGTCAAAAGCATTTCTGTCTTTTTTTTTCCTCTAGAAATAGCAGGTTTTCATCTACAGTGATAATAACATTTATATTCCATACTGAAGTTTTCTTTAGTTCTCTTACACTATGGACAGTATAGAAGAGTTTTACTCCAAAAACACACAGTAAATGTGGCTGCTTGTTTGTTTTGTTCAATCGTGCTCAACTACAATTAGACTTAACCACTTGTATGCAGGCCTCTATAAACAATTGCTTGGTCTAGCAGCTCTCCTCCAGCTAAACCATCTCCAAGTCAAAACAGGAACTTCTTTTTAAAGGCACAACAAAACACTTGCAGCTTGTTTTACCCCTTAATCAAGGTATTTTTGTCAATAGCATCACAATAGAGAGCAAGCTTTCCCTTTGTCACTATTTTATAGAAAAATGGACAAATACTCCACTAGGATTAGAAAACTGAAAGGTTCAAAGTCTCATTAAGGTATGTGGAGAAATGGCATACACTGAGACTTGTGAGCTGTCTAGCAAAATCAGCAGCTGCCTTTGTAACGTTTCAAATAAAAGGAACAATTCAAAAGGATACAAGCTTTCTCCATTTAAACCCTCTTTCAAGCAGCTACCTACTATTGTGATTTCTGCTTTGCTTGATAAGGACCTCTACAACCACAACTTCAGTTTGGGCATGTGTTCAGGAAATTTAAGTTACATTGGAAGTACCTAAATCGCATCCCGGGCTGCATCAAAAGGAGCATGGCCAGTAGGCTGAGGGAGGTGATTCTGCCCCACTACTCCACTGAGACCCTACCTGCAGCACTGCATCCAGCTCTAGAGCCCCCAACATAGGAAGGACATGGACCTGTTGGAGTGAGTGCAGAGGAGGCCATGAAGAGGGCTGGAGCACCTCTCCTATGTGGACAGGCTGAGAGAGTTGGGGCTGTTCAGCCTGGAGAAGAGGAGGCTCCAGGGAGACCTGATAGAGGCCTTCCAGTACCTAAAGGGGGCCTACAGGAAGACAGGGAGAAACTCTTTAGCAGGGCCTGTTGTGATATGACAAGGGGTAATGGTTTTAAAATAGGAGATTCAGACTAAATATAAGGAATAAATTTTTTACGATGAGGGTGGTGGAACACTGGAACAGATTGCCCAGAGAGGTGGTGGATGACCCATCCTGGAAACATCCAAGGCCAGGTTGGATGAGGCTCTGAGCAACCTGATCTGGTTGGAGATGTCCCTGCTCCTTGCAGCAGGATTGGACTGGATGATCTTTAAAGGTCCCTTCGAACCCAAACTATTATATGATTCTGTGATTCTATATATGATGTTGATCATCTTCTCCTGCTGAGTCAAGAGGTCTCTCCACTCTTTCAGGTGGAAAGCTGGTTAGCAGATTTTCATTACAAGACCATTGCCTTGACATGGATAACAGAGAGTTAACTCATCTCTGCTTGGTTTCTGTTGTGCAAATGCTGAAAAAAGAATTCTCACAGTAACATAAATATAACTGTTTCTAGGGACAAAGCTAAGAAAGCCAGTCAGACTGGCTTTTTCAAACAGGTAAGACTCTGTGGCACACAGATCTTTAGTCTGCTGTGGATAAAAATGCGCTAATCAAACTAACTGGGCCAGACAGACAGGTAAGCGGATGGAAGTTAATGGTCTGCAATGCACCAGAAACACAACAGAATGGCTGAGCAGCTCCTTTGATCCCCAGGCTCTATAAAACCTGTTAATACATCTTTTTCCCCAAACACATCAACAGGAGTTCTTTACTATTTCATGCTTAACAAAATGCTCCAGCAAAAGATGGTGTTATGAGTTGATTTCAAATTAAATGAATTAAAAGGTTAAGGCTAGGAAAAACTAGGCAAAGCATACAGAATTTAAATACAAATCAGTAATTAAGCTACCAACTGAAATTAGTCTTTCAGACGATTCACTTAATGTATTACACTTATTAGGTTGGATTTACTAAGAGAGCTGACAGTATAATAGGTACTGTCAATTTTACACCCCAGGAGTCTGTATGTGTGGTAAAAGATATTTGATATTTGGAAAAGAAATTTTAAAGTGTTGTCATTTTCAGTAATTACATTTAATTGACCACAATTAGTTATCTCAATAAACTAGATGCATGATAGCTTAAATTTCTAACACTGATTCCACTAGGGAGGTTTTTCAAAGACCATCAGACCATGGAGGAGGATACAGATGTCCTGCAAAAGAAATTTAAAACTTCCAACATGAGACAGTGGAGAGAGCAGCCTCTAAAAAGGTTAGAAGAGTGAATAAATCAGACTCCCAAATAATATAAGGTATAAAGAACAGAAGAATTTTCTGCATTAAATCTTGTTTTAAATTAAAAAAAAAAACATGTCTGCAACAGACCAAAACTTAGAGACAAACATAACATCTTAAAACATCCACATTTTAAAACTTCCAGAGATTGGAAATTTACCACATGCCAAAATTAATTGTTCTCAATTACCCATATGCTACTAAAAAGCCACACTTTTTCTGGCCTGAATTCATGTAGCTCCAGCTTTTCTTTGATCTTGTTACATCATTTGTCTGGCAGATTAAAGATCGCTTTGTTATATGATCTGCTTTCCCAATACAGGGAGTTAAGAGACCGAAATCCAACCTAATAAGCTTTATTTGACAAGCTGAATAAACAGAATTCCTTGAATTTGTTTCCAGGGTCAGTCATCCTGTTCTTAGATCTTTCTTTCTTTCTTATTTTAACCCTTCCCAGCTTATCACCCTTCTCCTTGGTATGTCACTAGTGGTGAGCATGCCTTTCTGGGGTGGTCACTTCAGCCCTAAATAAAACAGGTTCTTTTAGCCTCTCAGTTCCTTTGCAAACCTCCCTCTGTATAGAGCATGTAGTACAGCACTGGAGTTTCATCACAAGCTTTTTCAAAAATCATTGCTCCTCAAGATAGGGGTCCCCCCTGTATGGTGGCATAGTTTGAATTTCTTTGCACTGTAATGCATATGTAATATGTGCGCATATGTAATGCATATGCACAGTGATGCCTTGTACTCTGCTACAAAGGGATCTAAATTACTCTCTGATCTGATTTTTCTATTTCTTACCACCTCCTAGATACTTGTCTCATCAAAACATTTTATCAGCAGTGATTTTCTGTTTATTTCTTCTTCATGGATGAAAACATAGATTAGCATTAGACCTAGTTATTAAAGACTTTTTATATGCTTGCCACAGAGGCATCTGATTATTATATTTTATTTCCTGACATTTTTTCCCCAGCAGCCTGTTTTAACTAATACAATGTAATAATGAAAAACTCCTTACATCTATTAAAAAGTCACACAGCACAAATAGCACTCATAAATTAATACAGAGCAGGCCCATGTCCTTCAGGGACTTCCTTTGTGATTGTGGGGATACTCAGCATCCATACAAGTAGTTCTTCAACAATTCACAAATAAGACATACATTCCCTTTTAATTTTTTCTTGGTGCTTATTTTGTTGATGCTTGGGTTTTTTTGTATTGCAATATTCCCTTGCAGTAGCAACTTCACAAATTACTTAGTGGGGCTTCAGTCTGGATGATATAACAAATAGAATCATTTAAAATCACTGTCAACTAAGCAATCATTATGTTTTAATTCTGTTATTGTATCTTTTTTTCCTCAATAAAAATTCACGACTGATAGTTAGATACCACTATTATATCAACTACCATTAATAACTGGCATCACCAGCATTTGCAGCAGTTGACAGTCTTTCAACTTAGAGTATAAATAACCAGAACATCAATAAACAATAAATTCACAGCTAAAAGGAAACACTCAGCCGCTATGTTGGCAGAATGCAGTTATCAAATCTGTTGCAAAAGTTCAGAGTGAACTTCCTTGGTCTTTTACCATTGAAGATGTATTTAATTTTATCAACTTCAGATTAGCTGGCGACATGCCCCTGAAAGGACATGGAGACATTTTCCCAAAACTGGGATCTGTTACAGCACTTTAGTGCTTGATACAAATATAGGCCAAATAACAAATTTAATCCAAACTGCAATATGAGATTCTCTTTGAGCTGCATGGGCCACATGGATCTCTATCGTTTTTTAATGGTATTGCATTCAGAAAACTTCAGTAGCTTTACTGTGGTGTCCCAAAACACTGAAGCTCGCTGCTGAACCCAGTGCAGCACAGAGGCCACTGAGTGACTGGAGAGCTGCCAGCCCTCCTCTCTGGCACGGTCTCCTCACATGAATCACGTGTGCCGACAGCCTTAAATAAGACAAAGAATTTCATCTAAGCAATCTAAAATAGTTTTTCTGTCTCTGACAAGATCTTCAGTCTCAATTCTCAATATATAAATAAACTCACGTAGCTTAGAGAAAGATTAGCAGGGAACTCTGCTCCCAGAAGTCCTCTCTGCCTGTTCTGGGAACACAATTTAAATACACAAACATTCAGAGATCTGAATTCGTTAGGCAGTATTCAATCCACTTAGTGCTTTTATTTAAAGCTCTTCAGTCATTCACCAGAAAATACTATATTTAACAGCAGCTTGTTATGTAAAATCCGGTCCAGACTATCGTCCACATGCTGCATCACAACCTTTAAGTGGACAGCTGCAGAGAAGAAAATTACCCACAAACAAACACGTGCTACAGTTTCTAACACTGACTCTCCTTAAACCCACAGCCTATACAATTAAATCAAATTTTTCAGGCTTTTAGGGCTCTCCTTCTCAAACATACACTTCCGTCCTTGCCTGTTCTCTACAGGACTTTGCTCCCAGCTGTTCCAGGAATTACACTGCATGCAATCTTCATTAAGTGGACTAAGTTTAGTCCTCAAACACATGTTTTAAATAAAGCACTATCTTGCATGGAGATGGACTAATAACTTTTTGAAATGCTTTTCAGTTCTATTTTCTATGACTTTCTAATGTATCTGTCAGTTTCAGAGAGCCGGGCTCCATAAGTTGCTATTTCCATACTGACTGAGAAATCATAGAAAACTTGAAGGATTTATCTACATTTCAAGATCAAATAAAGTATTATAGCTTCTCACGAGTAGTTAACATTAATTAATGACCACAGACCTTATCTGTATGCACTGAAATTCTTTCAGTGTGAGGACCCCAGTCCTGATGAATCATCTCCCCTATCACATAGATCTGCAGACCTATGGAGAGGGTAAATGTCCTGTCAAAGCTGACACCCCTTTTGTCAGGATGACTGATGAAATAACTGTGCTAACAAGAGTATATCTATGTATTCCTTCAACATTCAGTTAAGTACACCATAATATTTTATTTAAAAACATATATGACATGGATTTAGCAGAAGACGCACTAGCTGGATTAAAAACTGGTTCACTGCCAGAGCCTAAGGAAGAGCTGTAAAGAGAAAGAGAAATGAACAGAGATTCTAGGGCAGATTCCCAGGCATCAGTTCTTAAGTCTGGCACTAGTTCATATTTTTAGTTTGATCTACATAATGATATAAAATGTTTGCTGAGAGAGCCTGAAGATGACACAACAGTGAGTGGCATGCATAAAAGAGAAACTAGGTGAGTATGCCTGGTTATGGTATTTGCACTCAGGAAGAATGTAGGTACATTGGAAAAGGTTAGAGAAAGTTCACTGAAATAACATAGCAGATGCAAAACAAATCTTGAGTATGGCTTGACAAGTTCAGCGTAAAGAAAAGAAAAATGAGAGATGTCTTCATCAATGCATGTAGGCACTTACACCACTTATGAAGAACGGACTTGCTGGAAAGCCTTTTTAAGCTTGCTGCCAAGAGAATAATGAGTTTCAATGGCTGAAAATTTCAGCTATACAAATTCAATCTCGAAATGATATATCATTTACCAGGGGGCAGACCAGTTCAAAGTTGCAACAGTGAAGGACTCATCATCATCAGATGGAGTTTTGACAAAGAAACTGAGCATCATTCTAAAACACATGCTTTGACCTAGCTTTTAAGAAAAACCCTCCAACCAGCACCTGAAGGTAGGATGGGATCCAGCCCCGTTGTCCTTTACTCTCTTTTTTGACTCCAGGAAGAAGATTGTCCTCCTCATGCTCCAAACACTTATAGAGTTGCCTTAGGGGAGTTATGATCACAGCTTATGCTTCAATGCTTTGATTTGGTACAGAGTGCCCAATAAATTTCCTTCCCTTGGAAGAACCTGGATATGGGTACCTTAGCCTCTCCTATCAGGAGAGGACTCACAGGGCCTGATCTTGACAGGGGAATTCAATCACTCAGGCATCTGCTGGGAAAATGTCACAGTGAACTGCAAGCAGTCCAGGAAACTACTGGAGTGTGTTAAGGAAACTTCCTAGTACAGGTGATGAAGAGCTCAAGCAGAGAAGAGGCACTGCTGGACCTGTTGTTCACTAGTGCAGAAGAACTTATTGGAGAGGTCAAGACTGGAGGTAGCCTGGGCTGCAGCAATCATTCTCAATCTTGAGGGGTACAGGACGGGTAAAAAGTAGAGACAAGACCTTAATCTCAGAAAGGCAAACTTTCAGCTGTTTAGGGCGCCAGTGCGTGGGATCCCTTAGGAAACCACTCTCAGAGATAAAGAATCAAACAAGAGTTGGGAGATACTTAAAGAGATTTGTCTTTGGGTATGAGGGCTCTCAATACCAATCGTTGTTGGGCAAGGGAGGCAGAAGGCCGGCTTGACTAAGTCAAGACCTCTTAGCCAAACTAAAACACAAAACCAAAATCCATACGTAATGGCCCAAGAGTACAGGGAGGGAAGCAGGAAAGCCAAGACATCGCTGGAGCTGAACTTGGCTAGGGATGTAATAAATAACAAGAAGGGTTTCTTCAGGTACAAAGGACAACAAAGGAAGATGAAAGAAACCATACCCACTCTGAGGAGCAAAACGGGAGACCTGACTACAACAAACATGGAGAAGGCTGAGGTGCTCAAAAACTTTTTTGCTTTGATCTTCACCAGCAACTGCTCTAGCCACACTGCTCAATTCACAGAATCCAAAGACAGGGACTGGAAGAATGAAGTACTGCGAACCATAGGGGAATATCAGGTTTGAGACCATCTAAGGAACCTGAATGTGCACAAGTCCATGTGACCTGATGAGATGCGTCCAAGGATCCTGAGGGAACTGGCAGATGAAGTTGCTAAGACACTATCCATCATATTTGAAAAGCCAAGTCAGACTGGTGAAGTTCCCAGTGACTGGAAAAAACAAAACCTAACCCCCATTTTTAAAAACGGAAAAAAAGGAAGACTGAGGAACTACAGGCTGGTCAGTCTCACCTTTGTGCCTCGCAAGATCATGGAGCAGATCCTGGAAACTATGCTAAGGCACATGGAAAACAGAGGTGCTTGGCAACAGGCAACATGGCTTCACTAAGAGCAAATCATGCCTGACAAACTTGGTGGCCTTCTATGACGGGGTTACAGAATGGGGTGAGAAGGGAAGAGCAACAAACATCAACTACCTGGAATTGTGCAAATTGTGCAAAGCATTTGATACTGTCCCACACAACACTCTTGTCTCTGAAATGGAGAGACATGGATTTGATGAGTGGACCACTCAGTGGATAAGGAATTGGGTGGATGATTGCACTCCAGTTGTAGTCAACTGCTGGATGCTCAATTAGAGACCAGTGACAGGTGGTGTCCCTCAGGGGTCCTTATTGTGACCAGTATTATTTAACTTCCTTTTCAGGGACATGAACAATGGGATAGAGTGAACCCTCAGCAAGTTTGTGGATGACACCAAGCTGTGTGGTGCAGTTGATGCTCTACAGGGAAGGGATGTCATCCAGAGGCACCTTGACAGCCTGGAGAAGTAGGCCTACGTGAACCTGATGAGGTTCAACAAGGCCACGTGCAAGGTCCTGCACGTGGGTCAGGGCAATCCTAAGCACAAGTACAGGCTGGGCAGAGAACAGTTTGAGAACAGCTCCGAGGAGAAGGATTTGGAAGAGTTGGCTGTCCTGAGCCAACAATGTGGGCTGGCAGCCCAGAAAACCAATCGCATCCTGGACTGCACCAAAAGAAGCATGACTAGCAGATTGAGGGAGGTGATTCTCCACCTCTACTCCACTCTTATGAGACCTCATCCAGAGTACTGTGTTCAACTGTGGGGACCCCCAACATAACAAGGACATGGACCTGTTGGAGCAAGTTGAGAGCATCTGGAGCACCTCTCCTATGAGGACAGGCTGAGACAGTTGGGGCTGCTCAGCCTGGAGAAGAGAGGGCTCCAGAGAGACTTTAGAGCAGCCTTCTAGTACTTAAAGGAAGTTTACATGGAAGATGGGGAGGGAGTATTTATCAGGGGATCTAGTGATGGATAAGGGGTAATGACTTTAAACTGAAGGAGGGTAGATTTAGATTAAGGAAGAAATTCTTTACTGTGAGGGTGGAGAGGCACTGGAACAGGTTACCCAGAGAAGCTGTGGATGCCCTCTCCTGGAAGTGTTCAAGGCCAGGTCAGATGATGATTGAGCAATCTAGTCTAGTGGAAGGCATCCCTGCCCACGGCATGGAGGTTGGAACGTGATGATCTTTAAGGTTCTTTCTGACTCAAATTCATATTTAGCAGAGAAATATTTTGCCAGAAAACAAAGTATTTGGCTTAGCAGAAGACTCTAGGGATTAGAACAGGCTGTGTATGAACTTAAGTGGTGTGTAATGTGGAGCTCATCTTAATTTTCATTAAATCTTTGGTGTCAATAATGGATTGGGAATTCTCTACTAATTATTTTTTCCAGTGTTTGCTTTCTAGACAGAGAGGGCTCAGGCTTTTTGCACAAAAGGAGAAAGAAGAAAATGGCATACCTTCAAACATACTCTCTCATCCCTACAGGATGACTTTTCCCCTCTAGAAGTGAGCTAGTTTTATTACCAGTCATTTTCTTCTAATTTAAATGCCTAATTCTGCAAACACTTATCACCAATTACAGTGCATAGTAATGAATCCTCCTTTCAGTTGTCTGTTAAGGATCAGATCCTGGCCAAGAAGCTGTCTGGAAGGTAAGAGGAGCATGTTCCTTGACATGCCAATCTTATTTGACATTCATCTTGCTATCTTGTCTTTGCTACCCTTTGTGGAGAGAATGTTTCTCAAAGTTACTGAGGAGCTAGCTCCTTTAGGAGCTGTACTTCATCCTTTAGTGCCAGAAACTCTTGGAGACTGAAGATGAATGGATTAAATTGATTTGAAGAGTGGCAGAACTGTTGATGGATGAGACTTCCAGCAGAGCAAGCAATGCCTATGAAGCACAGAGATGAGCAGGAAGCTGTTGTACTTTGCTGTTAAAGCCATTTGGCTCATTTTCTCATCTCCCTGCTCCCTCTGAAGCACCCTGAGCATGTCCCATTTGAGAATATCCTTATTGCAATGACTATCCATCAGCTTCAATCAGTGAAGGGCAGTGAATTAAAGACTGTTCATGTTAATTGACCAATGCATTTAAGAAATGGTAAAGTACAAGACTGTCCAGTAAGTACACCCAGTCTCCCTTTGTTTACCTGACACTACATTGTAGGAGAGTGCAACAAGAGCTGCCCTGTGCTCCCAGTGTTCATCCATGACTCCTCAGCACCAGGGAGTCTCAGAACAGCTATTAAATAACAGCTATTAAATAACTGTGAAAGCTCTGGCCCAGATTTTACACCAGCTTAGCTCAGTCACAGATTCATAACAACTATTACTTTGGATGCTGTCATACCAGTATAAGGACTCTGTACTAGCGTTGCTGATTTTACACAACAAAGCTAGAGCAGTATACTCATCTTTACATGGTCTACCTCTGTCTAGATGAGGCCTCATTTCAGACCCAGCACTGTGAAGACCCGAGTAGATACTTTTTCCAGATACCTCAGATTGCTAGTGCTTTCGGTGTGAGTCCATACACCTCACTCACCTTTGTCACTGGCAAGTTACATCCACGGAGTGCAAAGAAACAGTAGGATAAAATACACTGGCCATACAGACACTGCTTTTTCCTACTCACCTCATGTGCTGACAGATGAAGCCACATATAAAAAGCCATCTCAGAAGGCTGTCAGAAGCATACTTGCTTCTGGAACATGAAGTGAAGTGACTGCTAAGACCTGAGCTTGTGTTCATGTTGCTCCCATCAGCAAGGCAGAACACAAGCCCAACACCCACCACAGCATCTTTGAACTCTGCACTGCAGGCTGTCAGTCTAGTCAGAAACCCAACAATCTCATTTATGCAAAAAAAAAACCAGAAAGACAGCTCCTCCTGATGGGAATAAAAATTAATTCCAGCCAGGCAGCATAGATTCTGAATTGCAAATTATAATGACAATATTTCCTTGTTCAGAAGAGACTGTCTCATGCCAAAGAAATGCCATTAGCATCAGAAACCCCATCCAAATAAATCACTGATGAAAACTCCAGAAATGGGATACAAAAGCAAGGGAGACACTAGGACCTTCTTTGTAAAGAACTCGCCACACTGCAGTGAAATGGACCCACAGTAAACAAGGGACCCTTTATTTCAAAAAGTATACTTTGGGCAGTAGGACAAATATTTTACTTGTATCTTGGCAGTGCTCCCAAATGCATGTTGCACAAAAGACTGGTGATGGAATTATGGCCACCACAGACCCAAAGATCTGGATTCTGTTCCTGGCTGTACTCCAGCCCCTGTGTGACTCCAGGATTATTTCCTCTGGCCAGGATTCATCTCACCTCATTTTAGCCATCTAAGAGACAGGCACCTAAGCTAGGTCCACTCTACAGCCCATGGGGAGAGACCATCCCTCACAGAGGACTACTTAGCTCCTCTCTTGGACACCGGGCTTACATCAGGATGGATGGCCTCTGGATGTGCTGCTCTCTCACTGCCGACTAAAGGGAAAGCTCAGGGCAGAGAATCAGCTCCTAGCTATTAGCTGGCCATAGGTGGCTGAGATGAACTCTGCCCCCTGTGTCTTCTACAAAACTAGGATAAATCGTCCTCTGGATCTCTTGCCTACCTACATGGCAAACCACTAACTTAGGGTCTGCCTTCCTCTGCATCTATGTATTGCCCTTGGCACAATGGACTCTAACAGACTGTGGTAGAACTAATATAAACAACAAATACTTCTGCAAACCCAGAAAGCATGCAGCGGGGTCTTGCTTAGTGTAATAAGTTAGAACAACTCTGAATAGGCTAAGTGGGATGGTTACCATCCTTCAGCTTGTATCTCTCTTGCTGCGCCTGGGTGGCAGGGCAGTGGGAAGGCACTGCCCAGTTTCTACACTCTCTGCTCACAGAGGCTGTGAGCAAAATAAAATTTTGCTGTGCTGTACCAGCTGATCCTAATCTGCTCTTTAGAATAGCTGCTGCCTGCTGATTTAAAGAGATTGTCAGGCCAGTTTAGGCTTCTTGGCAAACTAACAGGAACATTTCTAGGGCTCAGATGGAGTGAACTTGAAAAGAAAAATGTCATTTTAAGAGGAAAACAAAATGTTGCAATATTGCAAGCCTAACACAATCCTTACTAGTATAAATGAACACAATCTGTCTGATTTCATTGTCAGAGTACAGAGAAATACATGAGAATGACTATTTCGGACCACACCAAAGGTCCCTGGAGCCAAATATCTTATCTCCAAGAGTACTGACGAGCAATCGCTTAAGTACTGTAAGAACCTCACCAAATACAGGTCTATCGCCTTGTATGTATGCATTCAGAGCTTGCAGCAGTTCGAACTTATTGAATCAGATAGTTTTTCCTTCCAAGGGAAAACTGGCCCTCCATGAATTTATCTAACTTCTTTGGAATCCATGTGTATCTCTGTCCTCCAGGTTCCAGAAGGAAGGAAGAAAAGTTCTGCAATTTCATTATGTATCATACTATTCTGTTTTAAATTTGTCATAGTCCTACTACACAATAATTTCATAAGGTCTCCCTCATTTTTGTGTTATGAACATTTGACCCCTTTTCACTTTCCCCATGCCACTCAGCATTCTACAGACCCATACTAAGTTCCTCTTCTTTATCTGTTTTAAGAGTCCTAGTCTGTTTATGCTTTCTGACACAAAAGTCATTACATATAACTCTGTTCATCCTTGCTGCTGTTTTCCAGACCTTTTCCAATCCTTCCACAGCCTAACACATTCTTCTTCGGAGTTCACATTTAGAACTGCACATAGTAATCAAGATGTCAGTTTATCACATAACTTGGTTTGTTCTCGTTTTAGTTTTCTATTGTTATTCGTATTGCTGCTTCATATGTAGTTTTCTATTTTTTTTCCACTGTATCCAGAAGTCTTGTTTTCTTTTTCTTTCATAGTAATTCCCATCAATTTTTGTTTTGCCTTTTTTACTATTGCTGAGCACTATCAAGTGTTTGAAAAGAAACATGTACTTGAATGACTTCAAGATCATTTTTATGAATAACAGAAATATCCTTGGAGCCCAGTGCTGAGCTTTTTGTCCCTCACATACTATATTTCTCAACAGTTAATTTCATTAGTCATTTTATGACAGCTAAAAGCCTTCAGTGTTCATTTAAAAAAGGTGTTCCCTAAAATAAATACCAAACAACTTGCCTTGGTAGTTCAGAATAGTCACAATAGATTCTAACTTTTTCAGCCCAAAGAACAGTAGCAAAAATGTCCACCTGTAATTTGCAAGCACATATAGTTTAACTGACATGGCTGATGGCCAAAGACATAGCTACTGGTAAGCCCCTCTCTTAGGCTGCCCCATTCTCTTCTTCACAAAGAATTTTAGGGTTGGGGTATTTAGGGTAAAAACTTTAGTGCCTTATCATGCTATCTGCAATTCTCAGCCACTGATCACCTGTAACACCATGACTGATCTTTATTTCAGGCAAGACAGGGAATTATTAGTGCCTCTATTTATTACTTAAGTACATAAAATACTAACGCTCAGAGAAGGACAAATCTCTTGCTAAAGCCAATGGGGAGACTGACTGGGTCAAAACACCTAGTCCTTTTCACAAACCTAATGACTGTAGTCTGACTGTTCTGTAGTCTGTCCTTTTCTTGCAGCAAGGACAAGGCTCTTCAGCCTTTGCAATACTGTTCTTTTCTCACCCCCTCTCTGCTTTGTGTCACAGTCAATGACAAAACTTGGGAGGACATCTTTGCAAGGAGCAGATGCCCTGGAGATGTGCAGGTGGGCTAGTGCTGTGATCTTCACAAGC
The DNA here is from genome assembly GCA_009806455.1 of Tetrax tetrax. Classification (NCBI taxonomy): domain Eukaryota; kingdom Metazoa; phylum Chordata; class Aves; order Otidiformes; family Otididae; genus Tetrax; species Tetrax tetrax. Next base: position 478,072 of record WHYT01017338.1, read on the forward strand.
TCTGAGAAAAAGCCAGTGGAGACTTATTTGTCTATATTATCTTGTTAATTAACAAAACTCATATGACATAAAGCTGAGGCTTTAAGGTCCCTGTTCACTACACGAGAATGCCAGCAATGAGACTCCACTCCACTAACAGTGAAACAGAGTAGAGTCCTGGTGAATCCCAGAGGCACTTTCAGGAGACCTCAGAAATTTACTGAGTTGTCTGCTGAGCAGGTAATGTTGAGAAGCCAGCACTACCTGGGAGAGAAAGACCCAAGGAAAACTTGTCACATAAACTGTCTCATTCCTTTGTGAATTTCCCTGGAAAGCAGTGGTCCTTGGGGGGAACTACTAGAATTCTGTGCCCTGTCTAAGAAGCTATTTGTGATAGTCAGCACTTCAGGTAGAGTTAGAAAGTAGAAGAAAGTGAAAGAACAGAAGAGAGAATGTTTATCCCTTCTACACAGGAGGAAAAGGGGAGATGTGAAAACAAGAATTCAGAATACAGTAGTCAGCGTGTCTGTAAGCAACAAGAGTTAGGAACAAGAAGCAACAAGAACAGAAAGAAATGTAAGATTGTTGGTATGGATTCCTATGTTAAAAAAAAAACAAAACAAAACAAAACCAAAAACTGAGCAGATAGGTGTAATGCACACAGCAAAACAACAACAACAGAAAGGTGAGACAACATCAACTTGTTAGAATTCTTTTCCATTTTCTGAATGTGAGAGCAGTAATGCTGGATGGATATTAATATGGAGTAACACAGCAACCTCTGAATCTTATAGTCATTGCTACTCAAAATTATCCCATGTCCAATCCCAGACACTACAGCAGTGAAAGTGCCTTCTCACAATATCCAGGCCTGATGTGCCCTAATGAAGAGCTTATCCAATGAGACATCCCTGGAAGGTATCTCCTAACAAGTAAGCCATAAATTTACACTTAGGGAAGTCTCTTATGATTAGCTTCTGGCAAAACATAACATATGTGGTCTTTCAATAATTAGAAGGACAGGAACAGAGAAACCAGAGCCCATCAAGTAAGATAAAAGGATTAAGCGGCAAGTCCACTAGAGGTGGAGGCAAGTCCTTGACTGAAGAGAGAGTCAGCACTCTCATAAACCAAAAGCCTTGGCTAACACTGCCTATGCCCATGCATTTCTGAATGTTTATGTCATGGAACGTAAAGGTCTAATCCATATCTTGAGTTAAATCTCAATTTATGCTTTGAAATTAGATGAGTCTTTGCTATGAGATGCAGTCCACAACTCAGAGTATTACCTGATTTGATCTCAGTGTACTTGTTTAATATTTTAAATTTCTCAATGATTCTTTGGCATTTGTTACTTACAAGACCCATATCCCACTGCAAATAGGTCCTTGTACTTTGGATTCCTGTAATGAGAAAATATATATAAGATTGCATTTATTATTAACCATACAGTTCCACAGAAACGCAGTGTTTCACGCATTGCTATCCAAGTCCGTTCTACAGGACTTCATCCAGGCTGAGGGTTTGACCCTTTGAACATATGCACTAGTAAAGTTTGTGTATGAGTAATTCTTCCAGATTCAAGATGTATTAAAAAAAATAGAACATCAGAAGATCATAGCAGTAGATGAAAAGGATAAAAAGGGCACAGATAGACATGAAGTCAATCTCCAGCACTTCTTGGCTTATCTATTTCATAATCATAGAAAGTTTACTTTTTAAAATTAGGTCTTTGAGGAAAGGAAAAAGGCAGGAATGTGTTGGTTTTCATCTTCCAGAAGAAAAAAATAAAGGAGTTTCTAAACCGTAACAGAATAATACCCAATAAACCTCCTTTCCCTACCTGTTATTAAATATTAAGGGATGCTTCAAGAGATAGTTAGCAGTTCATTAAGTCATGGTCATTCCCACAGACCAGGAAGGGAAATGCCCTTCTGACCCAGTTGGTGAACAGTATATTTGCCGAGGCATACTGACTATGAGCCATCTACTAATGTCTTCTAAAGTCCCTTTATTTGAAAAACTTCTACCTCTTCAAAACTTCTGCTGTGTGTGTACAGTTGCTGCAAGGTTTACATGGGACAAAGGTCAGTACTGCTGCTGTCCCTGAGCTCACACAGTACAACTAGTCGGTAACAATTGTGTGAATTATATGTATATGAAAATTATCTAATAAGTGTTTTCTCTGACTTGCTATTCTGAATTGATAAAATAAAACCACTTCTATTTTCATTTATCCTTTTTCATTTGGGCTAATACCTAGGCATCCTAATGCTCTTGATCTCTCCATTAAATGTACCCTCACTGCTAACCAATGTGAGAATAAAAACTAAATTTGAAAAGCTTATTACATAAGGCAATTTGGAGTCATTCTTCCAATTTCAGGGCCATGTTTCTGTTATCATTTCCTGGACACAGGAATAACAACAGCACAAACTACCTATACAAGATGCCTTTTCTTCCAGTTTTACATCTCGTTTTACTGTTATTTTGGAATTCTCACACAACTGCATCCTTGATATTCTAGTAAAGTACAATTACTGCAGTGGCTTGAAAGGACAGAGCAATCCTGTCTTCTCTCTCCATAGATCCTCTTTAGCAAGACACAAATGTGTTGACACTACGCCAACAACAAGTGAGAGGAGGCCTAGCTGCAGGGGAGCACAAGGCAGGAACTCGTTAGGTATGTCTCATGCTCAGTACATGAACCAAGCCAGTTCAGGGATGATCCAACATGTTAAAAAGTAAGGGGACTGATTCAGGTTGGTGGTGAGTGTTTTTTTCCTGGTGATAACCATGGCAACAGCACCTCAGAAAAAGAGAGTTTTTTTGAAAGTATCACTGAGCTTTTTTGGACTGATCAGGAATAAATATGCAAAAGTGGACTGCAGGGCAAACACCTACTAAACTGAACTGTGTGACATCCCATTATGCAAGTATCACTGTTGTCTGGGCAGTGATTGAATATGTACCAGGCATAAAGGTCTCGTCTAATATCAGTAACTCAATATGTTACAGTCTGTGGCATTACCTGCCTGGGACAATGTTTGCATTTCCCTTTCTGCTGCTTTAATTCTTCTGTGTTGATACTTGTCAAAAATATAGTCAGTATGCCTTCTCGTCCTCTGGGTTTTTCAGGATTGATTCCTACAGCAAATTGTCCAAAGATATGACATGTCTATCCCACCTTTCCCAAGAAGTGACTTTTCTTTGCTCTGCTAACTGCACTCACTTTGCCCTACAGTGCTGCAGAGATTCTGCTGTGCCTTCACCTATTGCTGAACAGCACAAGCCTCACACAAGATGCTTTGCATCCAGAAGCACCAGGCATGTCTAGGTGCCGCCAAAGCAGCTGACTGTAATTACTCACAACAGTGTTCCCAGAGAAACCAGCCCTACCTTGTAAGGTGCCGTAACATTCAATTCTACTCCCTTGCGAAACAGCAAAGTTTGTAATAAAAAGACTTACCAGGAGATGGCAGTAACTGCAAGTCTCTTGGTTTCTGCGTAGTGAAACTTCCAAAGAGGAAGGAGGGTTCCTTGCTGGTTTCTGTATTCATCCGAAGCATCTTCAAAATATTTAAAATCTAAAACAAAAAAAAATAAGCAAAAGGTCCTAGTGCACAAATGTGAGCTAAATCAGCATGGTTCAGTGCCAGGGAAGCTTTAAAAAACCTACTCTGTTACCCTCACGGCATCTACACAACTCAATTTTTAGTATAAAAACTGTTTCAGCCCTTAAGTCTCAATTCCAAACCAGCACCTAAGTCCAGTTAATGCATTTTACCAAGCACCAGGTCCTCACACAAAAAAGGTCATGATCTAAAAGCAGACTACAAAGATGCAATGTGCAAGGATGAACAAGAAAGCAGAAGCCTGGAACAACAAGTGACCTCAGGCCACTCCTGGAGCTAGATGTGGCCTTTCAGGAGGAAGCTGACTAGTGACAGCAAAACCCTTGCAAAACAGCAAAACCTTTGCAAAATAACATCAAAACTGAGTGTGTCGTTGTGGCCGGGACTTGTATGCCAGTAGAGAGCTGCTCGGCACATGCTGTCACCGGCACCTGATCAGGAGGGAAGTGCTGCAGGGAGAGCAATGCTGGCCAAACTTGCTGTCCCCAGCACACTCGGGGCAGGGCTGATGTGGCATGCCCTTTGAATGCCCACGGACTGTTTGCCTCGTGAGTCAGCAGGTTCCTAGGCCTCCTCATTTTAGCTCTGTTTTCCTACCCTATCCTATGCTATCCTTACTACAGCTGTGGTCACTCATCTGCAGGACCTCTGGCTTGAGTTAGAAGCGTCTCCCAGCAGGGCCATACCTTGTGCAATGTCATCAAATGTGTTCTGATTCACCATCCGCTCCATTATTTTAGCAGCCTTTGAGATCTTGGTTAAATCATCACCCTGTTGAAAAGAAAAACAAAGAAGAGAAAATGTATTTCCTATCTGTTTACACATCCTTCAGACTTCATGTGACTGAAAAACTTGAGTCCTTTGATCTTGAATATAGGATAATCTGAAGCTCCTCACACCAGCTTGATAAGGGTGCTTGAACTAAGGCAAGGACTTCACTACAAGTTTAGCAAGATGCCATCCACAGCAGAGCTGTAGTATCTTCAGTGTTTGTTGTGATTTAGCTCAATTAAAAGGTACTAATCTGTGAGGGCAGTTAGAGTCTTCTCTTCAACTCGTTCAAGCTACCTCATGATGGGATGAGCTAAAAGCACAGACAGGGTCCCTCCCCTGCCTCACTTGATAATAGTTAATTAGCTTCAGTAATGAAATCATAGATGCTTGATCACGCATGAGCATACTCTTGTTACCTGGAGAGCTTTAAGGTCTCATGTGTTAAGTAAAGATCACAGGATTTGGAAATTCTTTAGTCAATCACTGGGTAATTCCAACTTGTACTCATAGATCCATAAGCTCATACAATATATAACTAACAGGCAAATGACAGTTTGCTGTCCAGCTCTTGTGGAAATTGTTTTGATACTGTGGAAAATCCCATCCTCCTGGCCAGAGAACACCACAAGTGGGTAAGCCTGTGTATGTGAATGTATGCACACATATTTTCAGGTATGCAAGTACTGGAAACCTTTTAGACAGTGGCATCTTTCAAGGCCAGCAGTCCCTAGGTAACTATATCAGTAATACAATGAAAGACTAAGATTGCCTAGGAAATTATGCCAAAAATAGCAAACTTGGGTATTGACATAGCAAAAATGTGAGCAATGAGAAAAAAGCGTTAAGGGCAGGTTGTTGATATGGAAGGAGACAAGGGTGGAGAAAGGAATCAATCCAGGTGCATGGCGGAAGAAGCAGCATGGACAAATGCAGAAAAGGACGCATAACAGGGGCTGTTCGACTGTCAGCAGGTGGCTGCCTGGTATGCTTGTCTGAGAGAGCTCTGTGCCTGATCACCACAGTCATATAACTATCTTTTTAATAAACTTCATTCCTAACTATTTTTTGTGTGAGTGCGCTCTCCATCCTCTGTGTGTGCATGTGCGATCACCAGTAAAATCCAAACTGGATTAACCGGCAAGTAGGACAAGAAGCCTGGGTGCCAGCAAGTGGATGAACAGAGCTTAAAAGTCTCCAGACTGTGCTGGGCCATGAGGATGATGCCAGCACAGCTCTGCACAATGATGTGAGAATGTCAAGGTGTATGCAAAGTGCCCTGACAGCACGCTGCTCCAAGGACCTGAATCCTCATCTACTACCACTGCTCCAAAGCCCCATTATCAAAGTTTTCATCTTCAAACTCCTCCTACACACTGATGGCTGCCAGCATAGCACGATTTTCTCCACAGTAACAACACTGAAAAGAAATGCGTCATCCCTGATGCATCTCAGAAAGTTCCCTGAACATGAAAAGAAAAAGTGAAGTAACTTGCCAAAACTGCACTGTACAGTCACAGTGTGAACCAAGAACATGACTTCAGGTTAGGTGCATCCCAGCCCTCTGCTTCCTTCTTGGGCTCTGCACAGACATAAGGGAGACTGCGGGTTTTGCTTCGAAGAGCATGGAACTCAAAGGACTACACAAAATGACAGAATAAAGAAGGGAAAAAAAAAAAAAAAGCTGTTCTACAATCTGCGACACTTTTTACAAAGCTATAGTTTGCCTACACCTTCAGTAATGCGTGCAGTCATCTTCTTCCATCTCAGAAAGGATAAAGTAGTACTTGGAACCAAGTTCAGAGAAGGGGAACAAGGATGGTCCAAGTCTGGAATGGTTTTTGTACCAGAAAAACTGAGTAGGCTGGGACTTGCCAGTCTGGAGAAGATATGGCTTGGGAAGACATGAAACAGGTCTATGAAATCCTAAATGGCCCAGAGAAGATGGACAGACTGACTGTTCACTATCTCTTCTGATATAAAAATTATGGGTTTCAAGTGAAGCTAGTGGAAGTCAAGTTCAAAATAAACAAAAGAAGTTGACTTACAGAAGGATGACACATCCGTGCAACTCCTTGTCAAAGGTGTTGTTGATGCAAGAATTTTACATAGTTTCAAGGAAGACTGAATAAGTATTTCCATCTATGGGCCAAAGTACATCAAGCTTAGGGAACAGCTGCAAACAGTTGAAAGAATATTTAGGACTGGGATATACTCTTGCTCTGCTCTTACCCTTCCTTACATGTTCACTTGTAGTTAGAGCCTTGATCTGAATCACTGTGGCCACTCTCATGTTCTTCAGGTTTACCCTGGGTCTCTGAGAGGACTTCTTGAGAACAGCACAGAGAATTTACTGTCATGTTCAGAATTTAAGAAAGTGCAGGAAAATAGTTTTCAAATTTTAACACAGTAAGATATACCCTAGGCATTAGAAATTCATAAGTATTAAGAGAACTTAAAAAGGGATAGAAAGACGATCTTTGAAATATCTCTAGTAGAAATCAATACTCTCAGTTGCTGGAATTTCTCTCTTTTGACTTTAAGTTGCTTCTGCCACAATAAGACCTGTCTTTCTCTAAAACACTTCCCAAAAAAAAGGCAATTCACCTTTGCTAACACTTGTTCAGCAATATTGGGATCATGACTATAAAAATGTCATTGGCTGCCATCCATATATTGCTCTGAGTAAGTTTAAGTGACTGAGCTTAAATGTTGCAAAGGTTATATTTTGATTTAGAAAAAGAGAAGCACAATAAACACTTTTCTCTCCAAGATCATAAAAGTCATAGTTACAAGGCATAAAGAATGGATTCCCTCAAGTCCTGCTGGTTAATCAGGTCTGTTAGCTAGGGTGTTTTCTGCTAACTTACTAGGCAGGCAGAAATCTCTCTTCCATTTTAACGTGCACCTGCTACTGGAAGGAGCTGGGGAAGAATGGCAGTGCTGTATCCTGCAGACATGAGTAGAATAAGGGCTCCTGTTCTCTTACCCATCCAAGGAAACTTGCACTGCAAGCACTCTGAATTTATAATCTGAGACACCATTCTGTACTGAAGATCAAAAGATAAGTCTTACTTTATGCATTCTCAAAGATGAATGCTAGATCCTGCTTTATCTATCTATCTATCTATCTATATATAATTATTATTTTTTTTTTTTTGTCAGGGGAAAGCAGGCTTTAAACAAAAAAAAGCCCTGTAAATACAGAAACAATGTATTATTCAACGGAATTTTCCCTGCAATGCAGGAAACTCTCCAGAAGAATCAAAAGAGCTTTAAGTCAGCTTTCCTGTTAGGTAGCTATGCTGTTAAGCAATGCAGCCATGAATAACTACACTTCTGGCATTGAACTGGATCAGAGTATGTTATTTTCTCATCAGACCCTGTCCTATTTCAGGTTTGATTTATTCTGTATGTTACTGAAATAAATACTTAGTGGAAGTGACAGGCCTAATTTATCTTTTGTTTTAAAGATCCGTAGAAAAGTTTTTTTTTGTTCTAGGTCAACTGTGGGATAGCTAGCCAAATGTAATGAGAGCTCATCAGCTAACAAATTAGTTTTGTTTATTTCTGTACATAAATTATTTTTAGAACTGCATGTCAATGGAATCATATGTAAGATGAATAATGGGCTAGTACTTTGAAAAGAAATGTCCTGTTCTTTCTCTACTATTCATTAACATTAATTGCTTCATATTTGCCTCTCAGCTGCTGGCCAGTCGCAATGTGTAACTACAGTAAACTGAAGCATGAAAAAAAGGCTTCTGCTGATGTATAATTGCATATCTAGAAGACAAACTCCACCCAAAAACCAGTGCAGGAACTACTCATATCTCTGCAATACATGTACTGGCAACATTAGAAGAACTCTGGGCTTGCAAAGAAAAAAACACGGTACAGGGGTGTTGTCACCTCTTTCCCAGAGCTGCAAATACTCATTGCAAATCCAAAATAAAGTCCCTCAGGTTTAATCCTGCCAAGTAGTTATTCATTTCCAGAATTGTACTCATCTGTTATTTTTCACTGTTTGCTTTTAATTCTGGTACTCTGTAAACAGCCAATTGAAGGCAAGGGAGTCATTAACAACTCATCCACTCCTTGGGATGACCAGGAACAGGTGAAAAATAACATGTAGGTTAATTGCATTTTCAGCTGTTATTTCAAAAATAACTGTGGTCATCCAAGAGCTTCCAAATTATAATTGTAACCCTATGGACTGGGCTATCTTACCAGGCATATTACAGAAAGGGGTAATGCTATAGTGAGATAGACAAGTCAGACAGGACCGCCCATGATTCAGGAATGCACATTTATCTGTTAAATACAAATTTTGTTTGGACTTTTAAAGAAACTGTTCAACCACTTCTGCTTATTAGAGGTTATTAGAGACTGTTCCAGTACAGCTTTAATGTATCTATGCAGGTGTGTAATCTATCATATTTGAAAAGGGGTGATCAAAATCATATATCCCTGTAGTACTCCAGATAAGGTATCGCCCCACCTTACATAACAGAAATAGTACTTTTCTACTATCCCTCACACCATATCTTCCAGCAATATACTTGTCTTCTCATAGCCACATCACAACTTACTAGCTGATACACTCATGTTTCTTCCTGTCATTTCAAACCGTAAACCATCACCTTACCAAAGATTGCTTTGATACTCCAAAAAACACAGTCTTCCTTTCCACCAGTCCCTGCCAATCTGTACTAACAACAACTTTTCCCGTTTATCTAATAATTCACTAAGGGCACAATAGCAATAGTTTTACAGGATTTCAGACAGATTACCTTTACTACACTTTTCTTCTTAAGGGAAATCATAACTTTTCTTCTGTCAAAGAAAGAGTTGAGATTATTTGGACACAGCCTACCTTTGGTAAACACGTACTATTTTATTCCATTTCATATTTGCTCTAAACACTTTATTCTTTCCCTCCATATTAATTCTATTGCCTCACATACCATTAAAGGTTAGACTAACTGAAATACTTTTACCCTTCTTACATATCCTTGTTATACTCCCATTACATAGCTCCACACCTCTTTAGATAGCTTTATTAAAAATCCTTACTATCAGATTTGTGATTTCATGCCTTGTCATATCAGGGTGAGAGGAGCTAGCCCACACCAACTTAATAGCATTAAGCTCTTTGTACTTTGCTTCTATCTCAAATACTGTCATTTCTACACTCATGCAACATGAGGAGGGTCGTACTGAATCAGACTGAGAGTATCTCTGGACCAGGATCCTCTCTGTCATCAGAGCCGTAAGCAGGAACAATAAGAACAGGACAAGCATATACAACACTTTTGCCTAGTTTTCTCCACTTCCAACTATTTTCAGAAATTTATGTATAATTATGTATAATTCCCCTTTGGTACTGTGTGTCTCCAGGTTTCAAACACTTTAAGCTAGTCCACCAGGCTCACAGAAGGTCTCAATTTGGGACACTGCCTCTGCACAAAGCTTTCCTTTCAGTTTTTCAGACTTTCTGGTTCCTCTGCAAGCCCCCTAGAAAGTGCTAAGAGTGAAAAGCAAAGCACCAAAGGGAGGGATCACGGGTGCCTGGATTTCAACTTCCCACTGTTGTCACTGGAGCATGCAGCAGTTTTTTTACAATACAGTTTCATTGCTAGAATTTTTTATTTAATTTTCATTATCAGCTTTTAGCAGTCCACCCTTTAAGCCCATAATTGTACCACTGACTCCGGTTTAATTCTCCAAAATGGATTCAGGTGAAAGGTTTGTTAGTTTTCAAAAGGACAATAAGTTTCAATGGCACCATTCACAGGAAGAAGCCTGTCAGAACATGTTCCTGGTCTACTTATACTATAAGGCTTTTGATGGCACAGTACTGCTATGGTAGCTAAATCAGCCAAATCCTCTACAGTTGAATCAGCCATATGGTATGAAAGCACTAAAGTCAGTTTCAGGAGCCAGCTTCTATTACACAGATGTATCTTAGTTATGTTGATATATCTACACCTACTCCAGGGACAAGCTAAAAAGTGACTTCCATGTTTCTATATTATAGTTCTCAGTGCATTTTGTTCCCATCATTATAGAAATTGTTTCAGTTTGCCTTCTAAATGATTTAACTTAGACTGGGAGGGAAAGAACCACCCACAATTCTGTATAGATTAAACTCTGTTAAACCCTAATAGAAACTTCCTGAAGCCACTGAAAGCATTCTGGAATACAAAGGGAATCTTTCAGAGTTGCCACACCATATTGTTAGTGCTTGAAGTGGGATCACATTTTTAAGATGGGGATACAATCACTAGGGAGGAATGGACTGTGGCAAACCAGCAGGGCACTCCTAGGCCAGTCCTGACAGGGCAGCCTGGATTAGGAGTCAGTATTACCCTCACAGCAAGATCACACCAGCTTGGAGCTTTGCAGGAGTTATGGTACCTGCTACCATGAGAAGCCACACTAATGGAGGCTATTCCATTCCAGCAGCCCTTGCCATTCACTTGGCTACTCCATAGGACTCAGAGTGGCTGAGCTGTTCTTGGGATGATCACATCACCTGAGGTATCAGTGTGCTCTGTAAATACTGGCTGTGGCATAACATTTCAAACATTGGAGAGAGACATTTCTGCCACTTTCAAGCTAAATGAATAAATGATGCATCAAAGATGCCCTCACAAATTAGATCAAGCCTCCCAGAATCATTTATTTTTAAGTATGTAGGCTTTGAATTCTATTAACTATTAGTAACTTTTAAAAATATTATATATTATATACCATTTATATGTATATAACTAGAAAATATATAAATTATAATTCTAGAACATTATTATTAAAATAATAACAAATAGTGACATGTGTTCACTACAATGCTTTAGTAACTTTTTGAAAGAATCCTGAATTTCTTTGCCTTTCAGATTGGGAGATTTTACCTAAGATTTTTACCTAGAATTCTTTGAAAAGTCACACACTGTTTCTAATTATTTCATTTTTTTTATCCCTCACATGCTAGTAAAAATGAGACACAAACATAATAATGCACAAAAAAGAAAGCAATAAATGCCAATTGGAAATCAAGTTTGAAGACAAGATTATGGCTTCACACCGTTTTGTATTCCCATAAAAAGTATAGCAAAACAGAAATCCTATTTTGGAAATATATTTCCTAGCAAAAAAAAAAAAAAAAATTTGCATTTCTTAAGGTTGTGACTTGTCAACTGAAACTACTAGCTACACAGCCAGCATGACTTGCTAAATTTCACTTGGCTTGCATTATGGGTGCATCCACCACCACTCGGAGCAGGCTTCTTCCGGCATTATGAAGCATACCTGTGACTCCAGAGAGGTTAACTTTTTTCCCTTCTTCTTCTCCTCTTCTCTCCTTGCTGTCTGACCTTTTTGTTTTTCTTTCTCTTTTGACCTTTCAATTTTCTGAAGCTCTTCCACATAGGCATCATAGATCTCCCACTGAGACACAGACAGAGGCAGGATTTATCAGGACTTGATGATACTTCAGAAAACAGTCATCTACACCATCACAAAAATGCGTTAGTCCTCACAAACGTAACATTGCCACTGGAATCAGCTGAAGACAGTTGGTTTGTTGCACAAAAAGTGAAGGATTGAAGCTCAGGATGTTTAAAGCTTGATGAGGCATGTCTTACTTTTTAAGAACATAATATTGCATTCTTAATAATTTCCTTCCCCCAGTATTCTTTTTGGTGCTTTGACTCTGTATCTTTTGTGCAGGACTTTCTGGTTGGCTAATTTACTAGTGTTTAATAGGAAATATGCATTAAACGTCTGCTTTATGACATTTCTCAAGCGGTGTTGGAAAATTAAATTGTAGCTGCTTAACACAATTTAAATCTTGGACTCCAATTCTGCAGCATATGATCAAATAGAAACTGAGAGCAGTTTTACATCTTCTGCTATGCCACATGCCAGGACTGTCTTACCCGAGTAGAACCAAAAGTAATTTTTCTACTTAAGAATTATTCATTGGTATTGGGGTGCTATTACTGTATCCAAAGCAGGTACATTACTTTCAGAACAAACCAAAAGGCAATTTAACTCTGACACATCAGCTTAGGAGAGGGAGTATGATTCAAACACAAAATATTGAGTAGAACTTTGGAATAAAGAAAGGTAGCAGAAACCTTTAGCAAAAAAAAAAAAATGCAGTGTGTTGTAAATTTGCAGGCAGAAATGAGGTGGAAAGATGTTCCAAACAAAGAAGATGTAGGAGAAGGAGCAGAACAGAAAACTTTGGGAGAGGAAATTATGAGCATAAGGAAGAAGAAGAAAGGAAAAGAGTTGAGGAAAAAAAAAAGTTATGTTAAACTATTATTTTATACCCACAGAAATATTAAACAGAATGAAAAGAAAACAAGGGAAAACTTTTCCTCTGAGTTTTCAAACTCAGAAAAATTTTAGCAACAGCCTGGTTATCTTAAATAGCTCTGTTCTCTCTAACTCTTGGGTCATCTTACCGTCAGAAAAAAATGAAAGGGAAGTCCAGCTGAAGGGAGGGAAGATCTCAGGCCAATTACTCTATGATTTTGAGTTCAGGAATAGACTAGATTACACTGTTCAACTTTACAGAGACACCTTTGCTCCCCTTTCTATCACTTTCTTATAACATAGCATTGTTTAAGTTGCTGTCATTACGTTGTATTTTCTTCTGGGTGTTCCTATGCTACACTGGTAACAAAACAGTATTTTCAATACCAGTTTGGTATATACTGGTTTGAAACAATATTTGCATCAGTGACAAACACAAATACATTTTGTAAATATCTGTGAGAATTAATCAGCAGAATTGGCTAGATTCCCTTTCCAATTAAAGCTATACCATACTCATGTGTAAAATCTCATGCAAAGTAATTTTTTTTTTACATTTTTAAGATATGGAGAAAATATCGTATAGCAACTGTGGAACAGTTCATCATGAGTAAACAGGCATATTCCCACTACATAAAACAGAGCTAAGTCTATTGGAACGGGCTTAAAGCAGGCCTTCCGTGTTCCTTATGCTGTAGTTCTCACTTGGTTCAGCTTCAGGCTTTAAAAATACACTGCTTTCGCATACAGCTGAACTTAGACAAAGGAAAAAACACAATGTTGCATATATCAAATTCTTAGCAACACTCGCAAAAACTCCAAGAAGCCTTGAAAATTCCCTGCTGTACAAAATCTTCAGAGGTCTACTCTCTAAACACAGTGCTCAAAGTGGAGCTAGGATGCATACATGTCCTAAGTGGTTTTTTGTTATCTTGTTCCTGCATTGTGAGACCCCATTGAACCTGTCTCTGATGGGACCAGCTGATGGAGCTGTCCTGCAGCAGATCAGGTACTGAATGCTGGATCACAGCTCCTCCTAAATAACCAGCTCACCAACTGCACAGTGACGGAAGATCTTCGGCAACAGGACACTCCCAGCCTCAAAGACAGCTGAGTTCCTGGAGGAGCCAGTGCCTGCTAGAGGCAGCTGCAGTTGTGTCCCTGCTCAGCTGAGTCCAGAACCATTCTCAAACTGTGCTTTCCTCATTTCCACTCGTTTAAGACTCTAAAACAGACTGGTCAGGGTGAGTAGCAAAAGGCAGATCAATTAAGAGCAGCTAAACTGAGACACTTGACCTTAGAAAAATAAACCATTAGCAAGTTCACCTATTAAAGCAGAAAAGAGGGCCACACTAGTTTGCTCTCAGATTTAAACCAGAGATCAAAGCCACAGTATGGGAGTTGATTCCACTTCAAGGAATGCAAACATAGCAATTTGTTTTTTCCTTTCTCATATCTTAGCTTCCTAAATAGACTCCAAAAAAAACCTTTAAAAGTAAAAAGAATATACCTGGTTAGCAGTGGCTGAGAAATTTTTACAAGGTGTAGGCTCCGATTGACATGCCCTTTCCTGAATAAAGAAAAAGCATAGAGAAGTGTGATCTTTGCATTTAAACTTTTTGCAGTGACATAGTCCAGCTATTGAAACAGCCTCCTCATAGCAGGTAGTTAGAATAATATTGACCTAAGATGAACTCAGCATCCAAATTACTCCCAGAGCACTGCACAAACATTACCAGTGATCACGCAACTACAAATAGATTTTCTTGTGGACCAAAAGAAGGTTGACAAGACCTTCTGATTTTTCCCAATATACTTAAAATATTAAATTTCAGTATTTCATTTTGAAGGAGTTGAAATTGTTTGTTTCACCTACACCATTTGAAGCATTCTGCTACTGGTTACGGTATCAGTTAGGATATCCTACCAAATTTGAAAAGTTTTGATGTATATATTAAAAACCCACTTGCGTATAGCAGTCAAAACAAAAGAGTTGAACAGAATTACAACCTATAAACAATTCATCTGATGTTACTGAAATCATATTTTTATTATCCTTATATCAACATTCTGAAATAAATGAATATATATCTGTGAAACTTTCATTTCATGGAACAGCATTTTCTTTCAAAAAACTGTTGTGTCAGGACATTTTTAAGAAGCTGCCTGTAGCATTTCACTGACCTCTGAAATGAAGCAGTCTCAGAGGTGGAAACTGCACATCCTGTACAGAACACAGCAGTATTTCACAGCTATTTAAGGTCTATATTCTGCTTTCAAAGGCAGAATCACACAGAGGCACACAAGACTCTCCCAGTAAAATCAATGGGAAGAGAATATGCAGATCTAGGGATAGAGAAATAACAAATTCCATGGCCTCCATAGGGATTTTTGAAAGATGCAGAATCTTAGCTCAGACTTTGCAGTAAGCACTCCACTGTTGGATAAACTTTCCTGAAATCCTCTGTCTCTACTACTCAGCAGAGATGGTATTCCTTCTAGGACATAGTATCTCCAGCAACACAGTAGCTCTTAGATCTTTCTAAGCTTATCAGATGTAAAGGCATCTCACTTTAGGTGTAATAGCTGCAATAAGGCAGGTAGGCTCTCTGGGGAATCTGTAGATACTCTGATATTAGGGCAGCAAGAAAAACATGAGAATTTTCTCTCTGAATCTCCAATTCAGAAAGCTCATTCTTGAGCACTCAGCTGGGCGCCAGCATCACCAGTACTGGTCAGTCAGACAGCCCTGTGAAGACACACTCACTGGGAATGACTGCAGGCTCTGCAAAAAGCTTACGAAGGTTTTGGGTCCGTACTGTTTGGAAAGTGCATGCACAGAGTGGGAGAGAGATGCATCATGTAGCAGCAGTAAAGATTTGTCATACCTACATGGGCCTGTTACTGCAGTACCTGTGCTTAATACAAGTATAAATTCCTTTATCCTTTTAATATAGGGGCACTTATATCCTTGCTCCACGGGTAAGAATTTAAGTACAAGGCCCTAAAGGGACTCTGTGGCAAAGGAAATTGAATTCAGGGATTCCAACCCGTCAGCTACTACCTTAATCATTGCTTAATACTTTCTTAGATGAGAAAATAAACATTAAAAATGTTATACCCAAGTAGAGGTTTAAGGATTTACAGTAGCATCAAAACTTCTTGTAGGCTGTCCAAGAGTCCATGAGGCAAGAATTTTTTTGTCACCATTTTCATCATCCCAAATGTTTTAACATAGTAAAACATTGTTGTTTTTTTTTTCTCCTAATAGTATCTACAGAGATCACAGAATATTACACAAGTACAGATTATCCACATGTCCTCCCAAAGAAAAGGTCCTTCAAGTCACAGAATCATAGGATGGTTTGGGTTGAAAGGGACCTTTAAAGTTCATCCAGTCCAACCCCCCTGCAAGAAGCAGGGACATCCCCAACCGGATCATGTTGCTCAGAGCCCCATCCAACCTGGCCTTGAATGTTTCCAGGGATGGGGCATCCACCACCTCTCCAGGCAACCTGTGCCAGTGTTCTACCACCATCATTGTAAAAAAAAAATTCCTGTCACTGAAGTCACTGAAGGAAATGGTAGCATACCCGCATAGGATTGTTGAGTGTCCTTGAAGCTCTCTCAATGAAGTTGAACTGGTTTGCAAGCTTCTGCTCCTTCACTTTTGCAGGAGAAGGCTCTTCTGCCTCTGCTGCCTCAGCTGCTTCTGCTGTTCCTGACCCCTCTGCCTTTTCCTCTCCTGCAGCCTGCAAGAAAATAGAGCAGTGACTCCACCCTGAAAGAATCAGACATCTCTTTCCTTCTTCAGAAGCACTTGTTAAACTGCGGGATTTCTGATGCTTAGTGAAGGGGACTGTAATTGAAGATTCAATATTTAAGATGGAAATGATGAGATTTATAGCAATTAGAGCAAGGAGATTCTGGAACGGTATCTAAATGGGAATATGCAAAACCAGGAACTGAAGTTACTTTAAAACAAAGCCTGACATGAGTGAGGTAACATCGCATCACTGTCTTTGATAAAATGGACTCAGGGACCAGAAGACTGTCTTAGAGTCCCACTACCCTGTGTTTTTATTTCCATCCTAGACCGCGAGATTTATCTGAAACTAGACTGAACTTGATTCCAGGGCCTGGCACTGTGTGTATAAGAACAAACTTCTCACAGCATACTCCCGTCCTGATCAGACAACTACCTTTAAATCAAGCCACTGCCTCTTTCAGGTAGTTTGCTGCTTTCATCCCTCCACATTTTGTTTTTCACCAATTTATCTTTCGGGAATGGACATGCTGTTCAGGAAGATTCCAGATCCTAGCAAATTACACTGTATCTTGATATAATATCTGGATAAAGACAGATGTGGTATGACAGACCCCATCCCCCTACACAGCTCCTCCAAACTGAAAAACAGGACCCCAGTTGTTCAGTAGAATCTGCATGATCTCACATACAGCAGAGACATCTCAGGCGTAAAAGAATCAATCACAGGAGCTTCTCAGCAAGCCCATTTTATAATAAAGGAATTTCAAATCTAATACTAAAAATAAAATGGACACTTCTCAGCTGACTATGGTGAATTACCTGAGTATCTCCTGTGCTTTCTTTATCTTTAATCTCTGCCTCTTCAGATATTACTGCAGAAGTCTCAATAGGAGCCTTTTCTGATGATAGAAAGGATAAATGAATAAGCCCAGGATAATAGGACATATTAACCCATACTCTGCAGATCCTTCTGTCTTCTGAAGCATTAATATACAAATACATACTTTTGTAATGCTATCTGATTAAACAACACAGTAACCGGTCCTCAATTTGGAGGGTGATTGTTTGCTCAAAGCCACAAAAGGAGACAATGTTATTACTGGAATGAAACTGCAGTAATTGTGGCTGGACCAAAATTTTTAAAATCTGATTTTTACTCAAATCAAACTTCTGAAACGTACTTTTGATCAGAGCAGCTTTGTTTCTGGGACTCTCTTTAGCTCTTGACCTCCAAAAAAGGCTGCAATTATGTACAACCATGAAGAATGCTTTCAAGGTGCACAGGAGTTATAACATGGTTTATTCTTGTTTATTTGGATAAAATCGAATATATTAGTCTTGTTAGAGAATGATGGATATCTACATTCCAATCACAGCCTTGAGTGTGTAGTCATGCCAGCATCAAGCTGTTTGAAACGTTGATTCGTTTGGAATCTATGAAAAGCACTGCCAACAACAATTTACACTTTCATGGCATTGAAGATTGTATTCAGCACTTTGTACTATTTCAAATCATCACGCACATTTTGTTAAGTGTAAATTCAAAGAGGCACTGACCCTCAGAAGTTGCAAGTAACAACTATTCTCAGGAGTTTATCCAGTGTTATAATTGTGCCTGACAGTTACCACCTTGAAAGGACTTTTTTTTTTGTGACACAACTTCTCCTTTCATAAACACCAAAATATGATAAAACCACTAGGCAGTAAATATTTCCTTCCTGAAAATTCAAACCTAGAACTCTTTATTAACAACACAGCTTTTCACCCTCTGATTGAGGTGTCTTTTTGACTGAAAACCTAAGAATGGCAACAGCAGCTCAGATTAAAGGTCCAACTAGCTCAGTATCTTGTATCTCACATTGTCCAGAAGTAGATGTCCCGGTGAGAGTGTAAGAATTGGTCAAAGTTATGATCGTTTCCTGAACGACCACCCAGTCTCCAAATATTTCTGCTTTAATACTTTAAATGACGGCTAAATATTTCAAGGTAGGCTAAGGAGTTTAGACATGTATGTCCAACTAATGGTAGTGGAAGATGTTTAAAAAACACTAAACAGCTCTGAAAATTTCAGTGTTAGTATTCACACATCTCAAAAAGCATGCATCATTGTTCTACATTGTTGCAAACATCTGGTTGATTGTTTTTTTCTGTTTCTGTTTCCTGAGAAGAATGCAAGCCAAAATAGGAGCTGTTCAATTCCGTGGTAATGAAGCATAATCATTCCCTCATGTTCAATAAGTGCTATCGGTGCATAGCTTAAAATGATTGTGGTTTCAGATAATAAACCTACCTGCTGCAGTCCCTAATCTGACACGCTGCCGTCTGCCTTCATCTGAATCTTTGAGTATCATGTTCCCATTCAAAGAGAAGTGAATGGCCATTTGATCCACATAGCTTACTGGCTTGTATGCTCGTTCCTACAAAGAGGAAAAAAAAAAAAATCAGCATGAAAAAAAAAATTTTACACCAGAAATACTGCATAGCCTAGATTACTGAAGATAAGAAGATCCATACCTATAAATATATGTTTGTTATTGGCATATTTATACTGAATTTCTTTCAGCAGGTATTTATATCTCAGGACACTGAGAGCCATAAATTAAAACTACAATTAAAAGAAGTAAGAACATGAAACCTCTAGATATGCACCACTACCACAGTAAGTGAGTTTAAATATGGTCCTAGTGGACCTCTGCTACACAGAACTCCCTAACAGATCCTCATGTCCTGTTGTGCTAGGACCCTGGAATGAGTTGTTGTAACTACACAAGAGCAGCATCATACACAGACAGCAGCTCTGATCTGGAGACAGTACAGGCTTTTAGCACCATGCCCAGGTTACAAGACTAATAGCACTAAGCACTAATTCAGCTATTTCATTCTGGCTTGACTGGCACTTGATTGTGGACCACTGTACAGTGCAGGCACACACATAGGCTCAGACTCAAGATTTTGAGCTGCACCTAAAAGCAATCAGAAGCCACTGCAGACCACAGATGCTTTAATAGTTTCTTCTTAAAAATATGACTGCTTTCTGTACCAATCACAGCATAGCATCGAGCCCACTTCAGTCACTGTGGAGGGTTTGAAGATATGGATCATTCATCACCTGCTTCTAACCCATAAATATGGAAAACATCAACTCCAAATAGAAGAGAAAGTGACCTTCTTTGCTTCCACAAGATTGATTTCCTTTCTCTGGTGATCTCCTGTAATGCTTGGTCAAACTAGTTACAGTAGCACAGAGATGAGACAGGCTCAGGAGTATTTCACCTGACTGTCTGTTCCCTGCCTAAGGTTGGGGATAATCCAATCTCAGAGCTGGAGGAGCTGTCCCTGCATCCTTCCGTTCAGCGGGTGTAAACCTTACAAGGGAGGAGCAGGAGGCAAAGCCATCATGTCACTCTTGCCCTGCTTGTGTTGTTAGCCATACATGCTAGTGGGAGGAGGCTGCAGGGTAATGCAGCATAAGCTCTGCACACACAAATGAAAAGGTGTGACTCTTGGATGTTTCCTGGAAGTCTCCGATGCACCCTCCTCTGCTCACTCCTACTCATCATGAATAGAGCTCTTGTCAGCGATTTCACATTTCTGAGCTCTCCTACAATTCCAACAATCAAATCTTGATGTGAGGATACTGAGGCACAAATGTCTTACAGACTGAGTAAAGCATTGTCTTTCGTCCTCTAACCACCATAGAATGGAAAAAATTATTGCCTGAGATTAGCTGCACTAATTATGTTCACTGTCAGATCTTGTTGAGTAATTGTTATATTGTACTTTTGAATAAATATGTCAATGCTTTCAGACTTTATCCTCTGCAAAAACCCTTTAGGAACCATTGGCAGTAAATCTGTTACAAGATGAAGCCACATTAAAAGGAAATTTACCTGGTTATAAATCAAAGGAAAACACAAAAACAGTTAACTGTAAAAAATCACGTTCTGGTTTTACAGGTCATGCCACACTTACTTTAAAACTGTATCTGACGATATTCTGGGGAGCATGGGGATTATTAGCTGTCAGGATGCGTGTAAATTCCTCTTTTAATTCCTTTGGAATGGAAACAAAATAATATTGTAAATAAAACTCCACTATTAATACAAAGTACTGCATACAAAAATCACCAAGTTTATGCTCAGTTCTACGACATTCAGTTGCTGCAGATACATCATGTGCAGCTGAAGCCTCCCCAAGAACAATGCTTGGAGCCAAGCTAGCTCAGAGTGGAATCCAAGAAAAGTCAACCACTTCCTACCACAGTATCTCAATGGGCTTTCTTCAATTCTTTACCTGTTACGTTAATTCTTATCTAAGCTATGGTAGCACTTGAAAAATGCTAGCTGCATTCTACAGGGCAAGAAAGACTACCTGTGTCTTGAAGGATACACTGTCCAAAAATAGAGTAAACAATAAGCTCAGTAAAGTTCTTGCAGGATCGACCACTGCGAACAAAAACCAGTACTGGTGTTAACTGTTTTCATTACCTGAGTCGGAGGAAGTACATATAGCTTCCCTTTGACAGTTACTTGGAGGACAGGGAGCAATGCTAGAGTTTTATAAGGAAGTGTGAAGAGACAGACAATTGGAGTCAGAAGGGTGAGTGACTGCAATCATACTGAATCAAGCTGAAAAGAAACGGACATAAAACTGTAGGACACCTCCCTGTCCTGTGTATCACACACAGGCACCTGAAAAGCTCAGGGTTGGTTCTGGGGTTCTCCCCATTCCATGCAGCTACGTTGTCTTAAGCCCAGAACTGTGTTTCAAAGCACGTTTTCCTGCAGAAAGCCATTTCAGTTTATGCTGCAGACAATGTACTCCACTAAATTTCCTCCAGAACAAATGGGTAAGAGGTAGGCTTCAGCTTATGAAGTTTTGTACACATCTCTTGACAACTACAGGCACTGTTTTACTCACAGCTTCAGTCAGCTCCAGTTGATCTGGGGGTTTGACCAGAGCCTTTGCTGCCGTCCATTCATCTACCCCCTCTCCCACTTCAGTGGAGAGATCTTCATCCTAGCACAGGAATGACAAGCCCATTAGTGCCCCAAGACTGTGACTGTTTTGCTCCCTCCCAAAGCAGCATTTCTCCAGGCATGAAAAAAGGAGATAAAAACAGCATTCCCCCATCCATCTGTGCTTTGAACAGAACAGATAAACTCATATCGCAGGTCCAAATCTGAAAATTGTTTAACGGCTACACTTGCCAGCAAGAGTTCAGTGTGTTGGAGGAGCTGCTGCCTGAAGATAACTCCTGCCCTGTAACAAAACTGGAGCAACTCCAGTAACAAAAGTCAAGTGACTCCAATTTCAGTTTAAAAGTTGGCAATTCTGTTTCTTTTGACCATGTAACAGTCAAATGAGCCATACTTTAGAACTACTCAAGGGCACAAGCCAAGGACCCGCAATTACTTCTGAAGTGCTATCTATAAGCTACGTTTAGAAATTAGTTCAAAATACAAAGCTGCAAAGATGTGGCTCCTGGAGGAATACGTTTTCTGGCAAAGGCCAGCAGCTCTGTATTCTCCCAACACAGAGAGCTGCTCTCCTTGGGCTCAGCTTGGGTTGATGTCATGATACGATATCATTAACAGGAAAATGAATCACTGCAGGGATGAATGTCAATTAATTGTGATTACAGATAAATTGCCAGAACACAAAGTTGCTGATTAAAGTGTTTAACTGCCCCTGGCAAAATTTCTCCCTCCATTTGAAATGTGGCATAAGTTGATTTAAAATAAATCAATCATTCTTTTAAATACAGTTCTCTCAGGTGTGGTAATCTTTATATCCATAGAGAGCTGTGGATGAGTCCAGGGTATAAGCAAAGGCTTGCTGCAGGTACAGAGGCTATACCTAGCAAAGCTTTGCTATCTGCAGAGCACCGCAAAGGTAAACAGCACAATGCTGTGTAAAAATGTGCAGTGGCTGAAAGTAACGGAGAATTCTGCATATGCCAGACACCCAGGGAAAGTCACAGGCTGCAGCTTTTTTTTTTCCCCAAGGGAGCTGAAATAAGGCAAGTTGTAAGGAAGGTCAGGTGCTCTGATACACAAGAGACTACGATGGCAGAACAGCTATTTGTGATTTAATGCTCCCCACATGAACACCTACTTGTAGTATATCAGTATGTTTATCACACAAAATTGATGCCAGTTTGTTCAGTGGCTGTTTTCTCTAGTGGACCTGATAAAGTGTTGCGAGGTTAACATTTTTACCTATGTTTTTAATTTAAGAGTAAACAATTTTTCATTTTTAAAGAGTCAAAAGAGGACTATTTAACAAGACTGTGATTTGTCCTAAGAAAGTGAAAAGCTGTTCATCACCATGCCTATTGAAAGGCATGTAAACTGTCCTTATTCCATCCATGCCAATAGAATTAAATAAGAGGAAGTGAGATTAAATAAGAGTATTCTAAGCATTTATTTGCCCAACAGTAAAAACATTATCACGAGGCTTACAGTCAAAAAGTTAATGCTATTTTCTCTAATGTTTGTATTTCTATGTTAATTAACTGAATATGGACTATGTTTTGAATTTTCTAAACTAAATAGGTAGTTTTCTCACAGTCTATGTCAGTTTATGTTTTGGAATTTACATCCCAAACATTTTATTTTAATATTCTAATGTTGCATTTTACCTAAATTGTGCCTTTGTTTTAACTGCCATTTTTATTTTAACTTGTGTAATTCCCTTTAACTTTAACTTTTTATTTTAACTAGTGTAATTCCCTTCTCAGCAGAAATCTAGAGCAATCCCTTACTTCTAAATCAACTGGAATGTTATCGATTCCATAAAACAACCCATTGTTCAGACTGGATCTAGTTTGCATCTCACAGATAAAAAAAGAAAATACATTTTTTAAGACTCATGGAATTGTGGATCTTACCCGTCTTTTAGATATAGCTTTAGCAGGCCATGGTGGTACTGCCTTTCCTCTTGAAGGTCCACTTTGTCCCTGAAATGAAAACATACCCAATGTAAACCTTCGAACCACCTTGTTTCCTAATGTAAACAAAGCAGAATAAAAGTTTAAAGAATAACAGAAGTATTTTCAGAGGAGAATAAACAGTAGCAGAGATGTGAGGCTGTGACTTTCAATGTTCTTTTATTAATGTTTGCTCCAATGGTATGTTTCAAAAGCTGAGTATACCAGTATTTTGTCTGTAAATCATTTGAACGAAAGGCAGTCACTTTCATAATAGAAGACAGCAGTTTATCAGCATGAAGAAACCCTAGGCTCTATCCCTGTTACTATCTATCTGTGATACACCTAAATCTCACACACAGGGTTCTATGCCTTGCTCAAACCCACCCAAAATGCTTGCATGTCGCAGTCAGCCTGAAGACAGCAGATTCACACCTACAAAGCCACGAGAGATGAAAAACCATAAAAAACACCGACGAGCAGCTGGGCAGTTAACCACTGCCAACCTCCCCAAGCACATCAGAGCACTAAAAAAATTTTTCTGACAGGTTTTAAGGAAAACAATTAAAGAGTTGTTTACAGGCAGCTTTATAAAGTATTTCTAAAAGAGATGACCCAGATGTTAAAGAATAACAGAACAGCACCAATGACAACGGTTTATGAAAACTTTAATGAGAGTGAGAGGGGAAATGAAGAGGATCCTTTTGAGAAGATGCAGAGGGACAGACAGGACCAGGAACCAGAAGGCAGAAGGAGAGAGAGAGATGATAAATCAAACAAAGGAGACAACATTAGAAAGCTTGGCAAGAACAGTTTCAGGATGGATTCTAGATAATGTTGAATGGGATGTATGGGAAAAGCAGAGGAGTTACCTGGAAAAACTGTTTGAATTTATGACAGGAGATATTAGAGAAGAGGGAAGAAAAAGGAAGGGGTGGAGGAGCAAGCTTCCATTGATTTTCTTTAGAAGAACATTACAGTGTGCCTTTCAGCACAGATCAAAGATCCACACAGCCAAGTATCTCCCACCAACAGTATTTAAAAGCAAATATCTATGGAGTTTTCTCCAGGATGCCCCTGCAACTTGCAACAGAGACTTCAAATTGAAATGCTGTCCTTTTTATTTCATATCAGTGAATCTTTTTCTCCACAAATGCATAATTTCCACAGCAAGGAATCCCATGGTACAACTACATGCTAATGCAAAAACCGTTGCTTGCTTTTTCAGTCTGCCACTTGCTGCTTTCATCTGGTTTTCCTAGTTGTTCTGCTGGTAAGCTCAGCTTTACTGCATTATCTGTTGTTCATCGCCTTTTCCATACCTCTTACAAACACCTTGAGGAGCATGAGTCTCTACAGAGATTCCTACGCTCCTCTCATGATTCCCTTTATTATGAAAATTATTTACTTCTACCATCTGCTTCCTATGTGTGAAACAATTAAGCAGCCATAATGACTTTGACCCAGTATCCCCAAGCCTTATTTCTAAAGCCCCATTACTTGTTAAGACTTGACAATAAGAATTCAGAAAAGAAATATTTTCAGAGGAGAATAAACAGTAGCAAAGATGTGAGGCTGTGACTTTCAATGTTCTTTCTCTTTGTATAAGCTAAGCCATATAAAACTGCTGTAACTAACAAGGCATCAGGGATTATTTTTATTCCAGAAGACACATATTAAAAGCAATGAAAAATGAGCAGAATGATACATTTCCATGATTAGAAAATGTGCCTCACTTTGAAATACAAATTGTTATGACCTAAGTGGAGAAAATAAAAGAGTTATGATATTTCCCTTATAATCTCACAGTGGGGACTCTAGCAGAGCAGAGCAGACAGCCTAGGAGCCCCAGTGTCACAACTGTTATTGAAACCGCTGAACTACACAGCTGGCCTGTCTCCCCTGTGTGACGGCTTGGCAATGGGCAACAGAGCATCCTATCCTACAAGGACCATGCTACTTGTGAATTAGATGTGATTTAAGCAACAGAATTTAAAATAGATTTTCAGAGCAGAATTTCATTCAGATCCAAATTAAAAGAAAATTATTAATTTTAAACATGAAACAAAGCCTACTCACTACTACCCTTTGTAGATGAATCTATGAAAGCATTTATCCAGCAGCAAAGGCATTGACAAGGCCATCTGAGGGTAATTGGTTTTGGCAGTTGCACAGATTTCAATTAATATAATCCAAAAAGCCACCTGTGAATAAAAACTGCAACTATGTTAAAATCCAAAAGTGACACTGAAGAAAACCTAGAGCTACAGTGCACTGGAAGGAAGGAGCACCAACCCTGCCCTGCTCCCCATGCCATAAAGGTTCTGTGGGGTAGAGCATGAGCAATTTTTTTAATCAACCAGAGGCCTGATTTTCTTCATTTATTTTGTCTTTGTACAGTACCATCATGGTTTTATGACTGTAATTTAATTATATAGTACAGGCCTGGTATGATAGAGGGACCCTGAGGAGACCCAGAATGCGGCATAGAGGAAGACAGGCAGGGGATGATAGAAGATGCAGCCAGCCTTAGTGACACCACAGCTGTAAGCATCTCACCACTGGCCAAAGAAAACAGAATAGCATGCAGTGCACTTTAAAAACATCATATACAGTAACATCAGGTGTAATGTGGAACACTAGACTAATGAAGAAAGAGAAATGTCTGAAAGTGTGTTAGCTAACATATAAAAGAAACTCCAGGTGGGTCCCAGAGTGAAGAAGAAACCATCAACAGGGACATCTTATTCTTCCCAGTGAAGGACCCCAGATGCTGACAACTTACCATGACATCCCCACCAACACCATCACCGACAGCAAAATGAAACCATCAATCTTGGGAACCAGAGGACGAGACAAAGGCTGGCCACAATAATAGAAAAGGGGTAGAAACCGAGAAGTTTGCATGCAACAATTTTAACTGCATTATTATTATTATTATTATTATTATTATTATTATTATTATTATTATTGGCCTGGCCTTGTTTAACATCTTCGTTGGCGACATGGACAGTGAGACAGAGTGCACCCTCAGCAAGTTCACCGATGACACCAAGCTGTGTGGTGCCGTCGACACGCTGGAGGGAAGGGCTGCCATCCAGAGGGACCTGGACAGGCTGGAGAGGTGGGCCTGTGCCAACCTCATGAAGTTCAACCAGGCCAAGTGCAAGGTCCTGCATCTGGGTCGTGGCAATCCCAGGCACAAATACAGACTGGGTGGAGAATGGATGGAGAGCAGCCCTGAGGAGAAGGACTTGG
>WHYT01017338.1:515056-576726 GCA_009806455.1 Tetrax tetrax
GGCGGGGGCGGGCGGCGGCTCCGTTCCTGCCTCGGTGGAACCGTCCGAACGCAGCGGCGGCCCCCAGCATCCCGGCGCCCCGGGCGGGCGTGTCCCCGTCGTCGCCTCGACCGGTTGGGCTCCAGCAACGGGAGTGCCCCCCCGGGGAGGGGGTGGGGGAAGCGGCGGTGAGAGACCCGGAGGAGCCCGACTCGGCAGGCAGAGCGGCTGGAGGCACAGAGGGTTGGTGGGGTTTTGGTCGGGTTTTACGAAATATCAAGATCTGAGGGAAGAATGGGGCGGTTCGTGTCCGGTCCGGGAGCTGCGGGGAGCGGTGGTCCCCCGGGACCGGATGGGTGTGCGGTAGGTGTGGTGTGGAGCTGCGGGGCCCTCTCCGCGGCTGGCTCCGTAGCCGCTGCTTTCCGTGCAGAGCCGCTGCGGGATGCTCGTCGTGTGAAAAGCCCAGGTGTTTTGTAAAGAAACGTCTCTGTCAAAATAGTTTTTTCTCGCATAAAATTCTTTACATGCAAAAAGCAATCTGTGAGGGTTTGATTTCCTCCCCCTTCCCCATGCCACGGCATGTTTTTTTTCATATCAGGATGTTTTCTCACTTCATAGACGCAATTATACTCAATTAATGAGCTCTGAAGAGGTTGACATAATGGTTACACTACTACATGGGACCCTGGGGAGCCATTGCAGAGAAGGAAGTGTACAGGCTCTTGGGACTTTGTGGCTGCGTAAATGGGCAGGTAGAGTGGTCCCAGGCTTTTGGTAGCTTCTGAAATGATGCCTGTGAAGGAAGGCCAGCTGGCTGGCAGCCACGGGTGATGCTAGATCATCACTAAGTAGTCCAAGACTTCTTATGAGCACGTAGCTGCTTTGCTTGGATGCTACAAGCTTGCTTGCATGGTGTGGTGTCGTATCCCAGCTGCATGCTGCAGAACACTTGAATGTGTTTGTCCATTTCTGTTTCCCATCTGGGAGAGGTTCCTTTATGTCTTCCTCTCTCCTTACTCCTGTCTCCTGTGCTCTCTGCTTGAGGGTGTTTTGTTA
Source organism: Tetrax tetrax (assembly GCA_009806455.1). Classification (NCBI taxonomy): domain Eukaryota; kingdom Metazoa; phylum Chordata; class Aves; order Otidiformes; family Otididae; genus Tetrax; species Tetrax tetrax. The sequence goes on from WHYT01017338.1 coordinate 516,092, forward strand.
TGTATAACCTGGACCTGTTGAAATACAGTTCTCCTTGGCATTAAAGTGAAAGCTGGATAACGGGCTGACTCACTCAAGGTGCTGATTCCCTCCAGCACCTGGAGTAAGCAAATTCCATCTCAGCATCTGATTGTGTGAGATGGGGATGTGAAATGTCTGGAGGAACTTTAATGAAATACTTGCACAGATCTTTTTGACAGCAGGTACGGATAGATGATTGGCAGGTTCCTGTTAGCACTGAAGATACTACTGAGATTTCTGTTATATCAAACTGTATGTTATTTAGAGTTGATGTACTAATCCTCAGTTTGTTCTGTAGCTAGAGTTTGTAAAAAGCAGACTACATAATAATTGTGGACAGAAAGACTCTCTGTGAAGGTCTACAAACTCAAGTTACCCTCAGTGGCAAGAAAAACACTTTTCTTATAGCGGCAATGTTGACAAATTGTGAAAATAGTTTTTTGTTGTTGTTGTTTGGTTTTTTTAGATTCTAACCTCTGTGAGGGGGAAGAAAACTGCCCATACAAGCTGATGTGGACTTGTTGCGTGCCCTGCTTGTTGTGTGTCTTTTTATCAAGCAGAGGCAATAGATGTGACAAGACTGTCCCTCTTTATTCATGTTTTTGAGGGCAGTAGGCATGGTAGTGAGATTAGCAAGATTGGAAAAGCCGTTGGCAGACAAAAAATACTCTTATATATTTTCTAGAAACCCTATGATAATTCCACTCCTCCAAGACTGGCGCGTACATGTTTGCATGGACATGAAGTGAGCAGAAGGCAAAGAGGTTGTCCAGTCCAACCCTGCTGGATAGGACCTATCAGGATAGGACGGTATACTCTGCAGCAGCAGTAGTCAGCTTAGGAAAGTAGTTTCCTTCTTTGGCAGACAAGAATTAGGAAATTTTCACAAAGGATATTAAAACCTCCATTAAAAGAATACTCTGAACCTGTCCTTCAGGGTTTCAGTTGATTTTCAGCTAATGAACTTAGTGACACCTTGTGTATTGTGAGGGGCTATTGCTGTGACTGGGTGTGTAAGATTCTTCCATGTGCCTGGAAATGCTGGCGTCGGGCTCAAAAGTGGGACAGAACAAGTCTGGTACAGCATTTCCAGTGGCTTCCTCTTTCTTTGTAGCTCCTCGTCCATATCATGCAAGTATGGACTGGATGTTTGCAAGAATCCTTGCAGTTCAGAAGCTGACTGGGGTTTATCATACTAATTTGCTTGGGTAACGTGGTTCTGCCCAATACTGCAGCTTTGTTCTATTACAGTTACCATTTGTCCCTTCCCTCTGCCTTCCATCCTGTGCTTTAAAGTACAGAATAACCTTAGCATCTCAGGGCTTCTTGTTTCTTCTTCCCAGTGTAAAAGCTTTCAGTTCCACATGGTTTCAGGGAGACATGAGGCTGGTGGCCTTTTCCACATCCAAAGGGCTGAGGTAGAAGTTTATTTTCCAGGTGGGACCCAAGAGTCATTGTGAATTGAAGCTATAAAAAAAAATAATGCTTTGAAACATGATCCGCTGTTGAAAGCAAGTAGAGAAGAAAAGGTCCGTTGCTTGATTTGCAGGGCATTCGCTATATGAAATGTTTTTTCATCCTGTTCAGGCTGGAGGTTGTCCTAGGAGAGCATTGTTCCCTCTGAGTCTGGTGAGTACCTGTCAGTGTGAGAAGGGTCCTGAAGTGAGATTTGTGAAACTACGCTTTGCTTGAAAACCTTAAAAACTTTGTGTTGTTGATCAGCATACACGTTTTTGAATGTCTTGTTCATCTGTCATAGATAAAGTGTCATCTTAGCTTTTGATATCTTTATGCTGAACTCCAGGATAACCACTGGTGATCTGCCCAGAAACCATCAGCCAGGCAGGCATGCTGATCTTCTAATGTTCAAAATCAAGAGATAGGTATGGCTGTTAAATGCTAAAGGGAAGCCATTCTTGGAAAGTAGTCTGAAGCCTTTCTGAGCCCCTCAGCCTCCAAACCTGCCACTGATGTTTGCTGTTGATCAGCTGTCTGTTAGGGAAGGTAGTACAGTGTCTGGTGTCCATTGAGTATACATCCTGACAATAACCAGTATTGTATTAGGCGGGGACAGAGAACCTGGCACATCCATGGCTTTTTGCAAAAATAACTTCTTTAAAGCTCGAACTTTTCTGGTGGGAGAACCTTCTCCCTTTGTCAGCCTTGTCCAGCCAATGGCTGCATTGGCGTCTTGTTGCGTTGCCAAGGGCAATACCTAAATAGTACAGACTGCAGCTGCGTGGAGTACTGCTTCCTCTGACAAAGCCTACCAGGATCTCTGGTTGCTGCAAGTTTCTCTCTGCTAGTAACAAGCTGGATAAGGGCTGTGTTGCAGACCCAAGAAGGATTTGGTCTGCAGGCTGCATTTTAGTCAGCTCTGTCATACGTGACGTCCTGCCCTTCACATTGGATGCAGTGATGTGAAGTTGAGAAGGTGGGCAGTCATTTCCTCCTCTCTCCAGCCTGTTTGGATAAGCATTGCAGAGTCAAGCAAGCTCTCCTTGTCTCTACCTAACCTCTACAAACCTGTGTTATGAGAATTGATGTGTGCTAGTGCAGACCCAAGGAAAGGTCTTAGTGAGGAAAGGACTTAATGAGAGGGAGATGCTGTGGGGAAATGGTCAGGATGGCATACAGACCCTGCTTAAACACTGGCGGGTTCTAGGATGCGATGAGGCCCAGTGTTTTATATCTTTGAGACACGTTACTCTGCATATTTTGATATTGTAGCACAATTCCGTGCCTATGCATCGTGGAAGGGAAGAAAGGCTGGTAACTGGCACTTGATCACTTTCATGTGGCACCTTTCCAGGAAAATGGGATGGTCTGTTCTGATCTCTATTCCTGTCTTGGATACTGGTGGCTCTTGGCGTCCGTTCCAAAAAATGCACACCTCTTCAAATTGATATAAACTAATTTACAAGGGCTTTTGTTTACTCCTGATGCTTAGTATATCTTCCCTACCAACATCATGCAAGCTCAACTGTGGAAACTCTGTTCCTCTTGGTTTCTGTTTGATATCCAATTCAGCTTGTGATCGTTCTGTACTCACAAAAAGGACTCTCTCTGTTAACTGCTGGGTAGTGGGTTAGTTTCAGATAAAGTCAGTTCCAAGCATTGCAGGGATGCATGGTGTGATGAGGCCTGAAATTCATTATTTCTAAGACACTTAAACTTGATAGGTAGCTATCTTGGCTGGTGGGGTTGGTATTTTATGTGTTAACTTCCAACTGGATGGTTTTTCCCAGTCTGTTGTGAGTGGCGCATTGTTGTGGTGATTGGTGTTGATTTCTTTTCTTGAAGTTTTTGGTCAGGAAGATTTCCTAACATATAATTCTCATTACACAGGTAAATACTAAAGGGAGAGAGGTGGAGGGACACTTGCACAGTGGGGGTGCTGCAGAGAAAAAGAATGAAAATCCTCTTAGAAATGGAAGTGAAGGAGCCTGCAGTTATGTCTAGACCCATCTTTTCTTCAGCTCTAGAGCCTTACTACATGGTTTCCCTGTGATTTATGTCTGTGTTTTGCGTTGTTAGCTAACCTCTTGTGAAATCCTTAGTGTTTTTGTTAAAATGAGATGTACTGAGCACAGTGCAGTGGGCTTGTATCTTGAATTCTGCTGGTGTAGGAAACCCTCCTGAGCCTGTGTCTCTAGCATACACCAAGCACTAGCTGGCATATGATGGCAAACTGACAGCTGACAGTGTTGGATCACACCTTGCTCCCGGACACTGACGTAGGCAGTTCTGTTCTTAGCACAAAAATGAAAGTAGAGTAGAAGTGCTCTTGCCTACATGGCACCAATATTACTTTTCCTAAAAAAAAAAAGCATCTGCCAAAGTGCAGCAGCTTCAGAGGAGCTTTGACACAAGCTCCTGAGACTTTGGCTCACTTTCTGAAAGCACCGGTTGGAATGCAGTATGCCACTTTCCCAGTTCTCAGTCCACATGAAAAATGGGAGCTCTTTCCAGAGAAATGAGGCTGATGGTTCTTGTATCTTGTTCTGAAGTATTCTGTCCAGGCTGATTTCTTACAGATGTCTGTCAGGCTGTGGGACCTTAGGCTGGTACTTCTGCTTGCAATGATGTCAGCCAACCAAAGGATTTTTCTTAGCCACATCCTCCCGTGATTCTGTTGGCTTTTTAGCTGAGATGCCAAATCTGTGCTGGTCTGAAGGTGTACACCTGGAGGTGTAAAATTTCCAGAAGCTTTGAAGATACGGAAGATGCATTTCTATGCAGCGTTCTTTGACTGTTAGAAGAGAAAAACAGAAAACAAAAAAATAGATTATCTACTGGATACATAGATTTTAAAAAGTGAACTATAATTTTAGTCATTGGACAATATGAGTGCTCAGCATGCTTAAATCTGCATTCTTTATTTTTGGAAAATACTGAATAGCTCATCCTAGGAAGGTTATTTTCTTGTTAAGATCTCATTGTTTTGTCTGACATATCCCTAAAATGAGGAAAAACATAAAAATAGAAAACCAAAAGTAACTAAGAAGCAAAAAGAAAGGCTATACCTGTAGGGCTTAGAAATAGTATGTTAATGTAACATTAGGTCTCTAGAAACTCGTCTTTCTAGAAGGAAAAAAGCTTCTAAAATGAAAATGTCATCCCTATGTTTATTTGTTGTAATGTAGCCCAGGGGTTACACAGCTATGTATTTTCTAAATACTTACAGTACCTGAGATTTGTAGTGTTTCAGTATGTTGGGTTCTGAAGCAGAATTATTTCGGATAGTGCTGCTTTTAGTTATATAGCCAGTTTTGATGTACTGTGGTGTCATCTATAGCAGTAATCTAAAAAGTACCTCCCTGAATACTTCATGTGATTGGGGTTCTGTCCTGCCTCCTCCTTGTTGTGTATCAGGCCTTTGATGCAGAGGTACAGGAGCATTGTTATTACCATCGGGGCCAGGTTGAAACTCCAGCAGCGATCCAGCACAGGCTCCTGAACGGCTATGGTGAGGGATGTGGCTGCCGTAGCTAGAGGCTGATGACCTTTCAGGACACAGGAGCATGTTCTGGCTGGCACTGTCTCTGCAGGCACACTGTTTTTTCTTCTGTATTTCTCTGTACAAGATCTGACTACATTTGTTCTGCCAGTCATGTTTGGAAATCTCTTCTTGAGTGAAGAAAGATGTTTGAAAAGAGATGCTGAACTCTATGAAGAATCAAACCTGCACAGCTCCCAAGAGCTCATTATCTGATATTAATATCTACTCAGACACCAATTTCTTCTACTGACATAGCCATGTGCTCTTTCTGCCAGTAGGTAGTGGCAGGTCCATAAAGAGTCAGACAAGATGAGCAAAATGCCAGAGTGAGAGAGGAGAAAAAATGCATGCCTTTAATTCTTCAAGCCTTTATTCACAGAAAGCACTCAGCTTACTAGTGGGGCTGTAGGGCCTATGTGGCCTCTCTGGAGTTACATCTTCCTTGCTGTGAAATTGAAAACTGAACTCAATAAGAACAGAGGAGGAGACTCCATCACTGGTTTGGTCTGTGGGGCAGGGAATTAAGAGTGGAGCTGACTAACGCAGGACTGGGAGTCAGTCAGTCACAATGGTGTGCCTGTTTTCTTCCAGACATCTTAAGACCTTGCCTGGAGTGTTGTCTTTCAGCTTGTACACAGATCAATTATCTGTCACTTTCCACAGACAGTCTGTAGAAATGTGTCTATGCTTTCCCCTCATACTTGCGCATGCCATGCATCTTCGGTGAAGTCTTGTGCCATTTTGAATATAAGGTCCCTCTGAGGTTATTCTGTATCTGTCACTATAAAATTGGCATTGTAGTGATGCGGACACTTGCAACTAGTAAATCTGTCAGCTCTAGCTCAAACCCTGTGTAGTCTCCCTGACCGTTATTCTTTCTGAGGTTTAAAGTGTGGTCTTATGCAAGGGATCGGTGTCCATTTTGTAGCATGCAATAGAAAGCAAGCATTTACTTTACTGAGTTGAGTCTGAGGATAGGGAGTTGGAGTGAATGAAGTTGTGGGTGGAAACTTTCTTCATTTTGAAGAGTACCTGCTAAGGAATCTTGGTTTTTTGACACATGCATCACCAATTCACAAGATAGCAAAGTTTATCACTTTCGGAAACTTCTTTGCCAAGAAATGCTCTCTTAAATACATGCAGAGCGTACTGGCTGCATCCCAATTGTTTTTGCTAGGTGAGCTGCAGAGTCATCTTAATTGTAGACTGAGAAAAGTTTGTTATTTTCAGTAGAAAGCTGAAGGTAGCACATGCTTCTTCTGTTGAGAAGAGCATTGGCTTTCTAAAGATGGGTAAGGCGTTATTTCCTATACAGAAGGGGAAAGGGAGGCTATTATTTGCTATGTCTTAAAAAGCTATTCCAGCTGTACTGGCAAGCTGTCTAGCGGAGATGCAGCCTCTGCCTGTGATCAAGTTACTTTGCTAGAATGTATTTAAGTTCTTCTTAGGCTTAGTAAGTTCTACTGCATAGCTGTGATGTGATTACAGCTGCTGACAAGTTGTCTATCTGGAGTTAGTGGAGAAAACATGTCAACAAAGCTGTAGTGTGGGTCAGACTATCATACAGCTAGCCATCAAGTAACTCCTGCAGCCCAGCAGCATCTGCCTGCTGGAGCACGTTGTTTAGACTCCATGTGCAGTGCTGAAGCAGGTAGCACTAACCCCATCAATGGTCTGCAATCTCTTTCCCCATGCGCTTCCCAAACCTGGCTTCATGAATAGACTGTATTAGAGCTCTTCTGTCAAGCTTCTGTTTCTTGCTGTATCCAGGACCGTCACGCATGAATCGTTCTTCTCTGGGCGTGGTACAGTGTCTTGCCTCATCCTTGTCTAACACTGGTTTTCTTGGTATCTTTTCAGTGTCCTTCCTGAACTAAGATCCATTAATATGAGGAGCTGACCTTTTGGGCTCTGCAGTGTTCAGTCTAATAAATCCTGTAGACAGCCTCTTTTCCTAAGAAGCCAAGCACAGCAGGAGTGTTCTAATGATCATCGTTTCTCTCTGTCTTGTGTCTTTGCCTGGGAACGTGTTAGTGATTTAGCATATTCCTATTCAAATAAACCATTTATTTAAGTTATGTCTTGTTTCAGGTTTTTGTTTGTATGTGGCCACTGGTGAAAACAAATCTTGGTCCTTGTCTCAATGTCAGAGATGCTTATGCTGACCTAATTAGTGTTTTCTCCCCTACCAGTGAATTTGGGGTGTGGTGGTGTCTGTCTGTTCGCTAAGCTTGCCACAGGCATTGGATGAGCATTTTGCTGAGACGAGGTGGCCTCCTGCCTTGGTGGTAGCCTCTCCTGTTTCTTGCTTCCAGACAGATCTCTTACAGTTGGTCAGTAGAAGTTCTTTTTTCTTTGTGCACCAGGTATCTTTAGCTTCTTTAAAAGCGATTATTTTTGTGTATTCATCAGTTCTTAATTTCACTCATACACAGAGTTTTTAAGGCAACTTGGAATTTTTCGTGCTTCTGTGTGCACCTTTGTGATGGTATTCTCGCGCTTAAGGTCGCTTCCTTTTTTCCCCTCAGAGTGAGAAAGTACTGCAGTCCTTGCAGAAGAGCAGGCTAGCAGTGCATTGCAGTATTTAAAAGGACTTATTGGTTAGACCCATGTTTGTAAAATCAGAAGGGATTTTATGCTTGCCTAAGATCTTTTGTTAGTATTTCTTAAATCATGACCCCAGAAAATGAACGTGTTGGTTTGACTCTTTGGCTGATGTACCAGCCTTACAGCAGATTAATTATAGGACAAGGGAAGCAGATGAGATTCTCCATATTTTGAGCCAAATTGCTTCTAGGAAAGCAGCAGCTTAAACCATACCAGAGCATGCAGGTCTAATATCTGTTAGAGATGATGTAATAGGATTCAAATCCACTCTTGATCAGCCTCCCAGTTCTGCTGAATTGCTAACAGAGTTCCTGACTGAAATGAGTACTGCTATCTTCTCTGAAGTAATGCGAGATGTTCTTTAAGGTCACCATATCATAAAAAAAAATAAATATATATATATATCTGTATATATATATATTGCTGAGAGAGGTACGAGATTCGGTAAACCCAGTCTGATCCTTGAAATGTTCTTGATACTGAGAAACTGTCAAAACAAATGAAATGCACAGGAACCATAGTCATGATGCTGATTTATTCAGAAAATATTTGAATTCTGGATGAGGAGAGCATTTCCATAAGTCAAATCCTAATGTTCATGGCCATGGTTAGAAATTTCTGAGTATAAAGGCTTTCCACCTGCAGTGCTGAATTCAGTAGGGGAATGTACATATTAATTTAAAATTCGTGGGGCTTGTCCTCATTAGTAGTAACTCAACTGTGGGACTTGACTGTTAATCTGAAACTTGTTTTGTGGTCAGTTGTTGCAAGTACCTTGACATCTGGTAACAGACAAAATTCAGAATTTCTGAACTCTGCAGAACCTGAACTTCCAAGGAGATGTCTGCATTGCATGGGGTGCATGTTGCTAACTGAGAAGAAAAAAACAAATAGAAGTGTTTCTGGCCAGAGATAGCATTGTAAAGCTTTTGTCTAGCAGGATCTTGTGACTGACACTTCTAAAAACAATACTCCTTTGTATGAAAGCATGATTTTCTTCCCAACTACATGCATGGGATGTAAATGGAAAATACACTGTCTCTGGCCAGAGCAGACCCTCCAGCTGAAACACTACGTACACAGGGCTTCTGCAGGCACCACTCTGTCAGCTGAGGTATGGAAAGCGATGATCGCACTGATGGAACAAAACTAGTGAAGGTTCACCCTTAGGAGCTTGGCTTGTGTAGTTTGGAGTGGAGGGGTCTCAGATGGAGATGTGTGCAGTGCTCCTGTGTCCATATGGGGACCGACTGTCAGCATTGCCTCCCTCCTGCAGCAGCACTGCCGCTCACACGCTTTGGTGGGACAGCTTTGTTCTGGTGGCAAAATGGATTTAGTGTAAGTACAACCTGAGTCATCAAAATGCTGTAGTGTCTTTATAGTTGTAGCATTAATGGTTGCAGATGTGGATTTATTTTGAAAGCATGGGGGAGTGCACAATACCTGAACCTAGTTTCCTGAGTCGTTTGGCTGTGGAATACATGTGTAGTAAGAGAAAGCCAAGCACGCTATCCCTTGAGAGAAGCTGGGGGGTATGTGAACAGGAAGGAGAGGGGAATATGTAACGGGGCTGTCACAGGATCTGTGTAATATGGAGGCAGCAGGAAAAGCTTTTTTTCCGAAGTGTGGAATTCTTAAATTTCAAAGACTCTTGCAGCAAAGTTGTATTGTAGTCCAGGGAAAGACTTACGCATTCCTCTCTCCCTACCAACCTCCTTTGGGTCTGTGCGTCTGCTTGGATCTCTAATGTTAATTTCCCTTTATCTAACAAAATAAATTGTGAGTAGCAATCCTGAGAATAGTTATAGGAACAGCATGTTCACAGGCTTTGAAGATGGAGGTCACCTAGCCCACTGGAGCATGTAAGAGCTGCACTTCATGTGGGGTTGTTGGCAGTTGATAAGCTTAGGAGAAACTGCTAGCTAGTGATTCAGTTTCTGTAAATATGTATGTGTCTAAAGTTGGATTTTGATTCCAGTTTCGACCACTGCACTAAGATTAAAGAGAATGGGTATGGTAAAGCAGTTAGAGGAAGTCCAGCTCTTCTTGAAAAGGTGTTGTGACACATCTCTACTGAGCTTTAACTGGCAGAAATTGCCACTTCACGATGTTAATGCAAAGCCTGGAGATACAGTGTAGAATTTTGCAAAACACTAACAATTCATCTGCTGTTCCGATGGAGTAAAAAGTCATACTGCTCCTTGTCTTCATCTGTTCCAGCAGAGCCAAACCCGTTGGTGTATGTACTTTAGATAACATACCACAAAAGCACTTTTCCATGAAGATAATTTCTTGTACCTCTTCCAAAAAATAGGGCAAAGTGATTGTGAAAATAACTGAGATGATCCATGCTGTGCATGTAAGAATTATTATAAAGAGATTATCTGGTTATGGGAGAATGCTTCATTTGGATTATGTAGCTACATAGAATTTATAATCCATGCTCTCTGCAGAAAAAAAAGTTTTTGTGCTGCAGGGGGAAATGCCAGATACAGCTTTTATTAACTCTTAAGGTCCTGTATTTGCAACATTGAATTTGCAGGGAAAATTTCTTCAGGTAGTGACCAACCCAGCAAAAAAAGTTTGTCCCTCAAGGTTAGCTGGTAGCACACATTACATCTAGAGGTGCTTCTGTATTGACTTTCAGAGGTGTGAAATTTTGGTGCTTGTTGCTTGGTTTGCGTCCATAGGCTGTGCTGGATTTGACAAATGGAGAGGCATGAATTAGGTGCACACTTAACCTCTTTTCAGTGACTGGGACCCTGGTTGTTGTTCATGTATGAGATGGAGAAAAGTATGTATGTGTTGCCAAGACACTAGCTCTCTTTTCAACTCTGATCTGGAAACTAGTAGTCCATTATAGAGACTGTAGTAGTGACGAAGTTTCCCCTTGCTTGTCCAGATGATTAACCCTTGAAGCACTATTTAGTACTATGTGCTATATAGCAGTGCTAATCTGAGGAGCTGGTGGCTGATATCCTAGTTCCTGGCTGGAGAGTCACCAGGTGCTTCTGCTGGTGTAAGAGGTGCGTATTTCGTGGTTTTCACTGAATTTCCTTGTCTGTTTTGTGATTCTGTGTCATTAGCAAGAAGTTTTACTTTTTCTTGGTAAGCCATGGCAGTTTGGCAGTGGCTTTGATACTGAATGACCATTGATAATTCTGTAAAAGTAGAAAAATTCAATGTTAAGTCTTCAGACTTCTCAACTTCTAAGTCCACATCTGACTGTGGGGTTATTCTAGTGTTGCAGATTCACTTGATTGCACAAGGTTCTGACAGCTCTTGCAAATCTTAATTGGTTTCAGGATCAAACATTTCATTTTGATTTCTGACTTGTCTTTTGTGGGAGATTAGTCAGAATTATGGGAACATCTAGTGAGCTTTTTTAATAGATATATAAGACATCAAAACCAAGTCCTGATGCATTTTTGTTGTCTCCTTCTTTCCAGGCCAATTGATATTTGATTTTTGAGAGATTGTCAGATGTCCACTGAGGTCTGGCTTGCTATATTAATTAATCACTGGGAGAAAGATAGGTGCTTTTACCACAGATATCCTTCATTGGTATGGCGGCTGGTAGATATTGCAGAAAATCCTGCCGAGAGACTTTGCATGAATTCAAAACTCATCAACATCACAGGAAAAATTACCAGCAGCCGGTTGCAATGGTGAGAATGTTTTCATGCTGACACACAGGGAGCTAGGAGGCACTGTTGAGGCAAATCCATTAAGTACAGCTCCAAGCTTGACCTTCTGAAGTGTATTAGACCCTTGCTGAGATTTTATTCCCTTGATATTGCAAACTTGTTCTTTGGCTGAAGAACTTGCTCTTAATAGTCTGAAACTGTACTTCAGGCTGTGATCTTAGCTGATAAACCTGACAAATTCTTTAATTTTTCAAGACTGAAGTCAGTTCATCCTCTTTGTTATGCACAGACAGAAGTTCTTCTTCTTGGTCATTACTAGGGCACAGGACTTAATTCTGTTGATTGCTAATAATGATTAAAAAATCTTCAGCTTATCTGGTAAATCGTAATGAATTCAACAGGCATCACTTCCAAATAAGTGTTTTGGTGATTGGAGTAGTCCTTATTCTGCCCTTTTCTTTTGGAATAACTACCACAATGTGTTTAAATAGTAGTTTTTAGGTGGACACGTGCCTGCCCTTCAGCAGCAGGGCTGCTTCCCTGGCAGGTCGTAGTCCTACACTTTCTGTATTGCAGTGAATAGTGAATGCCATTATGGATCTATCACTGCCACCAGAATCCTCTCAAACTTCAAAATAGTGTTACATATGTGGAAATACCATGCTTTACTCAAATGGTTTGCCAATAGCCCAGACAACTGCCATTTTGTGTTGCTGGGCCAGGTTTTTCAAAAGCTGGGTCTTTTCTTTCCCTGAGTTTCCAGGTATGTTTTGCTGTGTTTGTCAGCATGACCTTCTGTTAATACCTCAAGTGCCTGCCCACAGCCAAAACCTATTGTAACCAAGATCAACCGCTGCAAGAGTGCTTGGGTGGTGAGCATGTATGGCACTCTAACCAGAGCTACTTGCTTAGTTTTCAGTAAGGTCCTGCAAATATGTGCTCCAGCCAAGTTCTCTAGATCTGTTACTGTTTGAAAGAGGTGATTGCGCTGTGGTCACTTTGAGCACTGGTGGGATGTACGGTGAAGTTAACAAGGCAAGAGGCACCTAACAGAGAGGGCTAAGATGGGGGGAAAAAGTATTGATGGTTAGGATTCAGATTAACCCTCTCCTAAATGGTGTTGGCAGTTCAAGTTAGACGTCTTAAAGGCTAGATCTATCAGGTGGATATCTTCTGAAGTTATTTTAAAACTACTTTTGTCTGGCAGAAACTTAAAACCCTGGAAAGATAAAATCTTTTGTTGCTTTAGCATGCTATCTAAATTTGTCCTGTGTCAACCTGCTGGTATGTACCGGTGTCTTGATAATTCCTCTACAGCAGGATGGAGAGAGGGCTAATAAACCACTGGGGTTTATTAAAAATTGATTTACTGCTTGCTGAAGTGTGGTAAGTGGTTCTGTAAATCTGGCCTTCTTTCAATTTGGCAGAGCACCTGCAAAACTACCAACCATGTTCAGTGAACGTTTCAGCCTAACTAATGTTTCCTGACTTGCATTGCTGCTCTGAAGCTCACCTGGCTTTGTACCAGGAGAGAGCAAAAACTTTACTTAGGACCAAGAAGTGTGATCAGTGTACATAACAGCTCTAAATTGAAAGCAAAGGTGTCTTCTGGGATGGAAGGGTTGACCCCTGAGATCTGAGCACCAATGAAGAAGGGAGAGAGAGAATAACAGCTGAAGGAGTCTTAAGGAGTTATTACCCGTGGTGTGCCTCCAGGTCAGCAGATGTCTTGGTGTTGCTCCGCCCTGCTGCAGCTATTGGGCTGTCTTCGAACCTGGCTGAAATGCAGCATGATTTTCAGTTGCACACAGCTAACGAACTCTTGATAGGGCCTGCGTGTCCCCCGGTCTATAGGAGGCACAAACAAACAAAAGTGGTGCACCATCAGTGTTGTGCTGATGCACCTTTTTCTTTAAGATCACACTAGTGGAAATGGGTCAATTAGCTGTCATTTCAGACATACTTTCTTAAAGGAACAAATTAGTGTCACTATGCATGGTTACCTTCAATAATGGCCATTGGACACTTTTTGAAAATGGACTGGCTTGTAGCTTTGAGATCTGAGTAGGGAGAGCTGGTTAAATGTAAGAACTCTTACTGAAACGAAGCAAAAGAAATGGCAGCTTAGCTCTGTTCCCCAGCAGCTCTGTAGAAATGTTAGGTCAAAATCAGATTTTATTTGTGAGTGCTGTGGTTCTTGGCAGATTGCTATCATAGTAAATGCTGCTGTACAATTACAATTAATCTATAGCAATATTAAGCTTTATTGTTTTATCTTGTGTTTGGGACAAGTCTAAGAAGAATTGAGGGAAGGAGAACCATTTGTGTGCTGTGCTGAAACTTGCATGGCAGCTGCAGCATATCAGACTGTTTTTTTTTCCTCTTGGGAAGTTGCAGTATGTGCATAAGGACATGTGCATATATCTTATATTGTTCATTATTACCTTGAAATATATTGTTTGGTTTATTTTTGAATAAAACTGGGTTTTCCTTAAATGTGGGGGGTTTTTTTTGGTTTGTTTGTTTTTAATGTGGTTGGTAGGTTTATGGGATGAGCAGCATCTTTCCTTGAAATTTGCGTTATTACCAGACTGGTATGAAGGAACGATTGAGATTCTTACAGCTGCCAGTGGAGAGAAAATTAATCTTATATATCGCTTTCAGCTGTTGAAGCCCAGTAACTTCTCCTGGTACAAAGGATGTGATTAGTTTTACTTGAGATGCTGATCATGACTCCACTTTTCACTCAGTCTCAGGTACTAGGTGCCGGCTTTGGTATTGCACCAAGCTTTCTTTGGCTACTAGATATTTCCCTTCCAGCAGTAACTGTAGTGGGTGAAATACTAGAAATGGAAGTGTCAATGCAAGGGCCTAAAGAAATGATTGCATAACACTGCTCTGATAAAACAGAAAGGGTTTCATAGTACATTGGCTAACAGTTAGAGCGTGCACACTTTTCACTTCAAGGCAAACCAGTTTGTACAGTTACAGTGCAATGGCCAGTCTTCAATAACATCCTCAGCATGTATTTAAGCTCACTTTACACGGATGTGTAACTTGGCTGCCTTGCACCTGATGCAGTGTTGCTCCATGCTTCTATCACTTGTTCCACATCAAGTTGTGTGGTCACAGTCCTGAATGTTACAGCCAGAGTTGAGTTTGTGGCCATTCATGCCAGTACTCGTCACAGGACATTGACCAGCCCCAGGGTCAGGCTGTGCGTCGTGCTGCGTATTGAATGATTCTCGTGCTAAAGCTTTGGAAAACAAATCCAGGATGCTGAGTTAAAAATTACTAGTAAAGCAACTAGCAGGGATTGTTTCTGATCTCCAGAGGAGCTGCTCTTTGAAGTCCATATATCTTTCTCATAGCTTGGAGAAGGGTTTCTATAGATTTAGCAATGTTTTTGGTGCTGGGTCAGGACTTTCCTCACTGGAATTCAACTGCAGAGTTGTCTTCACTGCGCTGAATGGCCCTGCAATGCAAAGGCCAGGTAGTGGCAAAAAGAAAAGCCAGTATTATTTAGAGTGCTTTCTTCAAAAGCTTTTCCCTAGCTTTTGTAGAATGCACCGATGGCCTAATGTGACGCGTTCTATTTTTAATGCAAACAGCTCCCTTCTGGAATCATAATCTTATCTAGGAAATGAGAAAGAGAAATAGCAGCTTTCAGGGCTTGGTATTTAGATTGGAGAAATTAAGCTGCAGTACAGGGTCCAGTGAGCAGGAATATGGACTGTCTCATGGTGGCTTTGTTGCAGGCTTGCCATCTGGCTAATTATCCAGCAGATGGGGGGAGGTGTATGTGGCGGTTCCTTTGCTACCTGCCGGCCTCTGGCAAGTTTGGGTAAGCTGGAATACTTCAGGGCTTGCAAGGTGAAGCCTTCCTGTAGATGTTGTTTTGCTGGTTTAACATAGCAGGTACACAGCTGTACAAAGAAATCGTAAGATTGTGGCCCACTCCAACAGCAACATGTATAGGACTTGGGCTGTAGGCAGTGTGTGTCTGATCTGTGGCCACCTGCTGAAATTACCATACCTGCTTGTGGTGTCATCCACAACCCCTTTGCCTGCATTGCTGTTGGCAGCTGGTGAATTCTTTGCACCTGTCTGGCCTTGCCCTGAGGAACGGTGGGTCTCTGCTTAAGGTGAAAGTCGCACCCAAGGACCATCCACTGTGGTCTGCTCAAGGGAGGAGTTTTAGAAACAAAGTCTGTCTTCTCGTCTCCAAACTGTTTGAGTCTGTCCTATCTGTGAACTTGTCTCTGCTGAAAAACTATTGAAAGAGTTGAACCTGGACAACTGGTGGTGCAGGGTTTTAGTTCTGTCCCAAAATATCTAGAAGGTGGATAAGAGTCACAGAAATCACCTGAGCCAAAATCAGTATAATTTTCTAGCCAGTGGAAGAGATATTTTGCCCAGACTTCTGGGAAAAAGGTAGAAATCTCAAATTTAAAGTCTTCTCTAGAATAAATGATTGTTCTTTGTAAGGTTTATTTTTTCTATATGCAGCATTGATTAAGAACATAATAATTTTGTGGTGCTGTAACACTGTATCTCTAAGTATTCTCATCTAAATAACCCGATATGGATGTTAGAAAAATAGCTCTCGAACTAGAGAGTTGTACTTAAATGTCAGCTCTGTGTCAAGACAGAACCTCTGATGGGATGTGCACTTGGTTAATATTGATCAAAATGGCCGTCTCAGTTCTGGTGACAGTGCCCTTGTGTTGCCATAGGCAACCAACACGTTGTAAACTTACCGAATATTAGATTTATATTTAATGTTTCCATGGTCTTTCTGGTAGAAACAAGGTTTCTTCCCAGAGATGAAGCAAGATCTGACAAGCCTTGTGAGTACACAGAAGCCGTGCTAACAAGATCAAGGATTTAGATGTCTGCTCTCAATTTTTTATTTTTTTAATGTCTTTCCACTACTGAACAGGTTTTCTGTTTGAGTCTCTTTCCTTTGCTTCCTGAGTGGTTAAGGGCAAACAGATTGAAACCACACAACCCTCACTCCGTATCTCTAAGGTTAAAAAATGAATTCTGAATTCACACTTCAGCAATGCCTCTGGGATTCTGTCAGGTCTCCCTGTGGAGGTACCAGACGGGTTCCTGAGAAACCAACAAGACAAAAGAGGGTGAACGCAGACTAAATGCATAGGCTGGTCACGTCAACTTTCCTTTGCAGCTCAGCAGCTCATGGCTCTCCTGGAAGCAATGAGAATTCCAACAAAAACAACCCAAAGAAGAATTATTCTTATCCTGGCAATGACACAGTGTAGGGAACCTTATGGCACCTGAGTGCTAGGCACTTGTGACCCACAGATGATCTCTAATGATCTTGCAGCGTTGATTTTTGTCTTAATACCCTCTTGTTGTTCTCACTGAAGTCAGATGGTAGTCAACAGCCGTTGTAGGCTAGAAACATCCTTTTGGGAAATGAGCATGACATCCACATTCCCCTGTTCGTCCTACTCTTCATGTTCCTACAGACAAAAATATTACAAGCTGACTTGATACAGACCTACAATTCTGAAACAGTTTCACTTTTATATAGATAAGAAGTATGTGAATGTGCCTTTAGCAGAAATAGTATTTCTGTAACAATGTTTTTTCTCTTACAGTTTAATGATTTGGCTGTGACTTTCAGCTAACTGACATGGGATATAACTGTCTCTTTCATTACGAGCTATGTATCATTGTCTTCTGACGGGTTTCTTAAGTCTCTCTCATGGAAGGAACCTTGTGTCCAGTACAGAACAGGATATTATGTAGGCAGCCCTTGGCTTCGCGGTGGTGACGGCTGTTACAACCGTGTGGGAGAATGAACAGGCATGTGGTACTGTTCTCCCCATCCAGGAATACCTGACAGTGTGCCTGTGCTGTAACCACATCGACAACTCCAGCATAGTGCGGAGGTGCCTGAATTAATGTAAAACTGTTTCCATCCAGGCATCCCAGCATGGAGCCCAGCAGGACTGCAAGGTTTGTCCCAAAATGTAGGTAATTTAGCCTTCAGTGAGCTTTGTGCTTTTCTGGTGAGAATATACCTCGGGTAACTTGTTTAAAGCTAAATGGAGTTGTCTTTCAGCTGCACTGCAGTAACTTAGATAGTAGCGAATCCCTCGGAGCGCTGAATTTATTTTAGCCACATGTAAGAGATTTGCCTCTAAGCTATGCAAGAGTGCGTGCCAGTCATGCAGAGGTTGTATTGCCGCTTGGTTATGTGTCTTCACTTACCAACATAGTCAAGCTGCTTCCAGTAAGGTTACTTCTAGGGAGAGTCTGGAGGGAGATTTTTTTGATGTTCACTTACCTGACTTCAGTTTTATGGATCCTAAAGGATGTGTTTTGTAGGTAACTCCGCAGGGGTGACAGCACGGAAAGCTGGGCACAAGTGTCTTTGCTTAAAAGGTAGGGAAGAAAAGTTCATTTCTGTTAACAATCTCTTGCTGAACTAAACTTCAAATTAGATTTCCAAGAAATCTCTAAGCTCTACAGAATATTGCATAGAGTTGCATATCTTTCTGTTTTGTGCAAGGTGATGATTACTGGGGGCAGTCTCTAGAGTTTTTGCACAGTAATGGGGGATTGCCAGCAGTGCTGTCATGTTCCCTCCTGGAGAAAACTCTCTGGAAGGTGTTCTGGGAGGAGGATTCTTTGCATTCTGCAGTTGTTGGAAAAATGTTTCAGAACGGGGAAAGCTGTGTAGATTGTCTTCTGGTATCTGTTCTGTTCTTGTGTGAAATAATTTTACTCAGTAAACCCTTTTTGAATAGTTTTGGTGATCTCTGCAGGTGACTCCTATGCTGCCATGGTGCACTAGGCTATGGAGGCGACTGGAAACCAATGGAAAAGCTCTATAATGCCCCCGTGAAAGCCTTCAGATATGAGTTTTAAATTGGCTATCCCTGTAAAATAAGTAAATGAATGAGTGGGCAAAGAGAGTCTTATGTGAAGATTCCTCCAGATGCTTTTAGAGGGCTATGTTTAAAGGAGCAACTACACAAGACTTATTTTAAAAAGTGTTTGTTTCAGAACAATCACATCAGATATAGTAAATGTGTGAGCTAAAATAGAAGCTTTTGCTAGCCCATTGCTGGGTCAGTGTGTTGTGTGGAAAAAAACTGATGTAAAAACTTGGTGCCAATTGATTGTAGTATTGTCGTGTCTTAGTTCTGGCTTGGAACCAGGGTTTTGTCTCTTGAGAGCCCCAAAGGACTGAACACACGATGTTATTTCCTGGCCAGTCTGTAAGGTGCTCACGTCACTGAGCAGCCTTTTTGTTCACAAACATCCATACAATTGTGCTCAGCAGAGATTGGAGGCTTTTCTGCGCTGGGAGTTGTTTCGGTTGAGACTTTCTTGATTAAGATGTCAGTATTTAGCTGCTTTGCCAAACTGTGTCATGCAAGCTTGCTTTCAAAGATGTCCCTAAACATGCCTTCTTAAACAGTCTTCCTTGCCAGCAACCTTGCCACTGGTGTACCTCCCTGTTACTTCAGGTTGTTGTGGGGTCAGGCCCTACATTAAATACTGGGCCACAGCCCAGTCCGTGTGTGCAATTGCATGTTTCTGTCCTTGGTGTGAGAGCCGCTGAGCTTTGTGTACACATGCAAGAGACTGCAAATGAAGCCGCTGATGCTTCCAGTTTCCCAGCAGAGGTTTGTAAAGGGTTTTTTGTGTGACAAGGTGTAGTTGTTGGCAAGGGGGCGACAGCAGACACCAGCACGCAGGTCGTGGGACCACCCGAGATGTCACACAGACTGTCGCATCTATGATAAGTTGTATCACAGCAGAGAAAAAGAGCCCCTGGAGAACTCCAAAGCAACAACCCCACACACAGAAGAGGGAGCCACAGACTTGTTGGGTGTTTAGTGATGGCATTTCTGCCATGAAGCAGCAATTAAGCTCTAATTAGGCAGCAGTAGGGCTGATGAAGAAATGCCAGAGGCCAGTGACCTCTAATGAGACTTCTAATGGGAAGGCACAGCCGGTGAATGTCAAATTTTTTCCAAGGTTAGAATTTCTGAAACCTTGGTAGACACACACCTGCTACCAAAACCTAGTGAGGTAAGTCATGCAGTTAATCACTTAAAGCATTAATGACTCTGGTTTTGACATACCTGTTTATTCTGCAGTGCACTTCTCAACACCGGGTCATCAGGAGAACAGAATTCAAAACTAGAGAGGATTGTTTTTCCTACAGATATTCAAGGCTGCACATTGTTTTTGTCACTTCTGTGAATAAGCACTACTGCTTTCTGCTTCTGGAAGAGAGCAGTGTCTGGTTAGATATATATGCCTGTGGTTATGGATACCAGTCTGAACAAAACACTTCTGCACCATGGAGACAAACAGCAAGGCTTCAGAGATGTCTGGTTAGTTGTCAGCCTGTTCTCTGATACGCTTCAACTTACCTTCTTCTTTCAAGCAAGTGTTTATAGAGGTCCTTTGTGAAGGAGACAGCTAAGCAGACAAGCACTTTTATATCCAAGTTTGAAGAGTTTCTCGGAATATGACTGCGAAAGTAGGGAATTTAGTGATTACTACACTCACTTTTTAAGAAGGAAGAGATAGAGGGAGATGCTTGGAGATGTAGTGGAAGGGAAATTGCAAAGAGACATGTAGAAACAGTGCTTTGCTGGAGAAATTTGGATTATGATATTACTGCTCATTGTTGCAGTCTCATCCCACTGATGTCTGTCTGTTAGTAACAGGTAATCATATGGCATTTGTGAGGCGTTTTGCTGGCTAACATGATTGCATTTGATTTTAAATATGTTCTCAGCTATTTTAAAGATTCAAGACAAATATTTTTCAGAATCAACCTTTATAAAAGAAACTGGCTCCTCTATAAATGAAACATTCAGAAGAACACATGATATCAACACTTCACAGTCAAGCTAGCAAACTGAAAAAGTCACTATACGAACACTTGGTGCCTAGGTTTGACATGCAGAGCCGCAGCTTGTTTGGTAATTGTCTCTTCAGGGGCATGAAAAAGATTTTTAGGTTGTTAAGCTGAACAATAATTTCATAGCTGAGAAATCAATTGGGAGTTGGAAAAAGGGAAGTTTAATTTTCCTCAAACTGTGAAAGAGGTCTGAAGCAGAGACCTGTTTGTTCTGAAATCTTGTTGGACCCGTGGTCAGAAATTAGATGAATTTTGCAACACATTGGTTCAAAATGCGCATTTATAATCTTAGATGTGCTGTGCTTTTAAGACTTTTCATTGCTTTTTAAGTTAGATTTATGCATTTGACCTCAAATTTCTATTAGAATTAGTTTCAACAGAAGAGTAGGAATTTAGGGGAAGGGAAATCAGATTAATGTATCCTAACACCAGAGGCTGGATAAACATAACAATGGGTGATTACTTTTGTATGCAGACTGTTACCAGTAGCAAAAATAGTCACTGTGATGTAAGACTAGATTTAGTGGCAAATTGAAAGTTAACCTTGTCTGAAAAATTAAGAGAGACCAGTCATTAGAGTAAAAAACTAATGCATAAATGGAAAGTTAATAAATGACTTAAATTTATGTTCCATGCTTGCATTTTTTATTTTTATGTCACCGGTGTTAATAAGGTTATAAATCACTTAAACTCATCCAGTATCGTTACCTTGCAATTCAAAGCAATGAAAACAACCAGTGCTGCAAAGGATATACTAGCAGAAGCAAAGATGTATTTTCCTTTGGCAATTCTACGTACCAGGTCATTCCAACCTGGTGAAGCCCTGTACCTTCATACCCTTCTGATTGGTACAGCACAGCCGGGTGTCCACTCTCTAAAACTTCATGGAGCCTTGTTTCGACGTGTTCTGTTGGTTTAGTTTCTATTGTTCTCATTAATAAATGTTTATTTGCACTACTTACTGTTTTGCAAAGCTTGTTGCTGAAGACTCAACTGTTCTTAATTCAGTTGTGTTTTCTCTCGCCATAGAAGAATGTCTGCTCATGGAATCACTGCAAAAAGGAGAATAAACTAGAAGTAGCCACCCATGGACTAACAATCATTGTATTATACAGTGTCTTTGTTCAATAGCTTTGATCCTGATCTCGAGGGATAAAGTTCATCAGTCCTGGCTTACTGCAGTGCTGGGAGGATAGGCTGGATTTTCTAGGGAGACTGAGGCCTGAAAATCCTTCACTTAGCATCACCATAGACACAATACAGTGCACTATGTGGAACAGGAGGGAAGGGGCCACAGTTGTGCACTGGGCAGGCACATTCCTCCAAGAAGCCTCCCACCTCTCTCTGACCCTTAGAGAGTCAACAAATTTTTACCACCAACAATTCCATGATTCAGAAGCTTGTTTTCTTGAGGAGGTGAGGCCTTGCTGGGTTTTGTTTTCTGTAAGACTGAAAAATTTTGATGAAGTGGGTAGGGTACAGAGCAAATAAGGAAAAGAATTAGGCGTGAAGAGCTGGAACCCTAAACTAGAAAAGATTACTTTGGCTTCCCAAAGCTTCAACTAAAGAGTGGCCCTGACTTGTAGTGATATTATTCTTCCCCATTTGCTGGCTGGGTTAGCTCTCACCTGATAGGAAGATGCCATTTTCATAAGAGCAGCTCAGTCCAGAAGTGGATGGTCACATAAGGTCTTCATGCTGCTTCATGCAGCATCACTTGTGCTGGAAGTGGCGCAGGCCAAATCATGCCGTCTCTGACACTGCCAATTCTGTTTGGCAGAATGTGATTGAGAGTCATAAAATAGTTTGGCTTGGAAGAGACCTTAAAGATCCTCTGGTTCCAACCCCCTGCCATGTGAGGGACACCTTGCACTAGACCAGGTTGCTCAAAGCCCTGTCCAGCCTGGCCTTGAACACTTCCAGGGATGGGGCATCCACAGCTTCTCTGGGCAACCTGTTCCAGTGCCTCATCACCTTCACAGTGAAGAATTTCTTCTTTGTCTAATCTAAATTTGCCCTCTTCCAGTTTAAAGCTGTTACCCTTTGTCCTATCACTTTGTTCCCTTCCCAAAAGTCCCTCTCCAGCTTTCTTGTAGAGTCCTTAAAAGCATTCAATGCTTCGTTCTAGGTGAAAGAAAGGATCCTGCCACAGGGTTACATTGCACACTGCTCACCAGGAAAATGTTCCTAGAGAACTTAAGTGGAGCATGTTTGATCTGGGCCATTGAAATTTGCTAACTTTGAATTCTGCAATGATATTTTTATAACTGGATTCCAAATGTGGAGCCATGCTTTAATTTCTATACAGGACTGGAATACCATGTCAGCTGACCCTTATAAATGCTTGAGTGGGTTTAGAAGAAGCACATCTGTGTCTAATGAGTCTAATTAGAAATTGAAATCTTGCATTTTTGTAGCTTTGGGTGAGTAGAAAAGGATTTTAATACAGAGACTGTGTCTTGATGTGTGTATCATGGGGGAAGGAGAAGAAGGGTGACCCTGGGAAACCTCTCAGTGTTTTTTTCCTGCTTTTGAGGAATGTGTGCAAAAGCCCACAGTGTTTCATTCTTTAAATACTGTTCAGATCTCCAGAGGTAAATGCTGTAATGCATTTCATAGTCTTGGTTAAAATGCAGGTGAATGCCCCGAATGCCATTGATTTGCCCCTCTTCCTAGCTGTGGCGAGTGCTCCTTTGAAGGACCTCTGTGGCACATGGGCAAATGACAGCACATTTTCAGCAGCACATGGAAACATGAAGGTGTGTCATGAGGTAATTATTAAAGAGTAGAGCCTGTCTCCATAACGTAGTTTGGTTACAGGACAGGAGACTTACGGGACAGCGATTCTGTCCATTTTCCCCTAACATATCTTTGTTGGCTGATACAGGCCAATTTTAAAGCTCTTTTCCAAAGATAATTAGGATGCCATATGTCAAGTTCAGTGAAAAACAGCGGTAGGGTAGAAGAGACCAAAATGAGTGCCCCATTGTGGGAAGGATGGACAGAATTCAGGCAGGCTGGGGTCTGCACGGCAGTTGCCTGCAAACTGGACCTTGCACTCCGGGTTCTTGCCTGGTTCAAGTGATGTTTTCTGCTTGCTGACAGTGGTGATCAAGGAGGGATATTGCAGCAAGCTGAGGAGAGGCTAGTTAAAGGGCAAAATAAGCAAACCCTTGTCTAAACAAGGTTCATTAGTTTTCCTGTCCAGGGAACAGCCTGTTACATTTTTAAAAGAAAATCAGAAGGTTTGATTTTATTTTTTTTTAAGAGAAAAAAAAAATCTGGCTGTGAACCAGTGTAATCTAACAACCGGCAGAATAACAACTTATAAGGTACAAAGCACATTAGGGAAGGGTGAATTTTGACCACATGGTAGCCCAGCACTAGGGGTCAGGACTGTATGAGATCATTCAGATAGCCTCCTCTGAGCATCATGTTTTGTTAACTTTAATCTTGTATTTGAGGCTGTAAGCTTATTCCTTCCACTCTGTGCTTTGGTTTCTCTGTTCCTGGTTCTCAGATGCATCTCCTATTGTCCCCAGTAGCCCAATGTTCCTCTATATGTCAGTTGGGTTGTTTCCCTCCCCGCCCCCCCCCTTTTAAATGATAGATTGTGATTTCCTTTAGGCAGAAGATTAAAAAAAAAAACCAAACCAAAACAACAAACAAAAAAAACCCAAACAATCTAAGCAACAGATTAAATTGCTCTATGAAAGCCTCAGTTACAATAATGCTAGCTTTTCCCTCTCCCACACAGACTTGGATTGAAGAGATGTGTTTGGGAGAGGAACCATATTGGAGAAACCTGTACTAGTGTTTCAGACCGTTTAAATGAATTAGCTGTCCATCACACCATAACAGAGGATAGCCAGTGAGTCCTGCTGTGCTCCATTTTCATTATCAGAGTTCCTTCTTTTGTTTGTATGGCTTAATTTCAAAATCTGAGTCAAAATGAAAACTCATTTCTCTCTGCAGCTCTGATATTCTGAGCCGAAGGGCAAACACTGTGCCCTTGCACAAAGACGTCTGTCACCCAACTTTGCTAGTGTGTGTGTATCCCACGGTGACCTGTGGATGCCTTGGCAGCCTGGCTTTGTGATCAGTCCCTCCTCAGGCCACTCACCTGGTGCAGGCAGGGACGGGTGCAGTCCTACCAGCCAGATTCTGTGCAAACCATCTGCTTCTCACAGCAGTGCTGGGTAATGATCTCAGCGCGTTTCACGCCCTGGGAACTTTGTGCAAACATGCTCTCATATGGTGGATAACAAGGAAGTCCTAAAAGTTTCCAGCCTGCAGAGAGGCTGTGAAAGCAGTAGCTGAATTATGGGTAGGTGAGATGCTGGCGGTCAGCAGAGATGCTGATGTTGCAGACTGGACTGAAAAGAGTCGCTCCACCACACACGGTACAGATAGATCCAGACCTGGCACACTGAGCTTCGCTTGCTCAGCCGCTTCTGCAGGAACGGCAGTTCACTCTCTGCGCTGGTCCCTGTGGAGACAAGCTGTTCTCTCTGCCAGGGCGTCTCTCCCAGCCTTGTCCTGTTCCTGCCACCAGCCCGCTGCTCTAGGAGTGGTTTTGCTAACCGTTAATTGCTTGTTTCATTCAAACAGGGAAGAAACCGTCTGGGTGGGTGTGGTTTTTCTCCCATTATATTGAATTTCAGAGCTGCTGTCTGTAACGCTGCAGTGCAGGGGAAGCTCATCTTGTTCTGTGCAGATGGAGCTATGACATGTAAGTCATTGTGATCTGTAAGCCTTCATCCTCCTGGGGTCCTTCTTGCTGGCTGTGCATAGCCAGAGTGGGGCAATATCCTCCGAGCTGGCTGAGGATGGTGGGAAAGAGAGAGGAGAGGAGACACACTGCTCGAGGACAGCAGAGCAGGTTCATTCTCCCAGAAACCTATTTTCCCCTCCTCCAAGATTGCACACCTGTCTGACTTTCAAAATAGGGCAGAAGTTTTGGGAAACTCAGGCACAGGTTTTCTATATGGCGGGGTGCTGGGTAGGTGGAGTAGGACACCAGTTTTGGAGCTCATATAGGGCTCAAGAAACATACTTATGCACCTGATACCTCAGAGCTGGGACAAATGACTGGGTGAGAGACATTGCGTTGTCTGCCGTGGCTGCTGCTGGAATTAAAAGATGTCAGGATCCCTGCTAATGTGGTCCTGCTCCTTAGTATGGTGGAGCCCCATTTAGTCGGTACCTGCAGAAAATAAGGTATCTGAGTTGGATCTGCCAGTTGGTTTTATTGCTTGAAAGGAGGAGCATTATGTCTTTGAAGCTGTGTTACTTGGGTTGTTTAACAAGTGAGATTTTTCCATCGTCTTTTTCCCCATCCTCTTTTTGATCTATCTTTTCAATAACTGATAGCTGCTACTCATACTGTTTGAAAATCACTAGAGTAAAACAGGTCTAGTTTTGTTACATTTTACTGCTCATGATCCTTTTCTCCATCCTAACAGAAATACCCAGAAAGTCCATTATTCCTGTGCTTCTGTGCAGCCACAGAAGTCTCATCCATCTGCAGATGGAGGACAGTATTGTGTTACCTGACGTGGAAGCAGAAGGGTTACAGCTCCACTACTTTCATATGGAAAGTTTGCTTTTCCGACAGGTGTGGAATGTTAGGGACTGAGTCCTGGGCTGTGGATTCTTTTTGTATCAGCCTACATAAGCCACTGCTAATAAAATCTACGATTTAAACCAGGGCACTGAGGTGAAAAGCTCTGTTGTCCTTCATCAGTGCCTTACAACACTGAGGCACCAGGGTTAATCTTATGAAAGGAGTTGGCAAATTGACAAGTCTGTCTTTTTTAATCTAATTGCCCTTGCATTTTGATGATCAGTTGGAGCCACTGACCCTTAAATGAGTCAGAACCTTCAAATCATTGTCTTGGACAGTAAACATCTTGACATACTTCGCAAAACCAATGATAAACTACAGCTTTAAAAGCTCTTTTAACTTAAAAAAAACCCAAAAAAACAAAAAAACAAAAACAAACCAAAAAACCCTGAGATAATTACATCTTTAGCAGGTTATATGCTTTCTTCTGAAACTTGCTATATGTGAGCGTGAATACAAAAGGAAAAGGAGTCAAATGTAAAAGAGGTAAATCTGCTGGCCTCCTTCTAATCTGGCAACTCCTGTGCAGTGTTTCAGGCTGTTTTCTGATTGGCAAGCTGAGTATACTGGTCCTAAAAATGTTAATTAGCCTTTTCTAAATGAGTTTTAACTTGTTAATTAAGAATTTCTAGCTATGGTTATGACCTGCAGGGAAATGTTTAATTGGCTGTTTTCCCTAGCTGGTTGAATGTGTTCTTACTAGAAAAGAAGAAGAGTTGTATGCTTATGGGATTTGAATGCCACAGACCTAGCGTAAGCCAGGATTCCTGTGCTTAACGCTGCTGCAGAAATTTTCACCGGTGACCTCTGTAAGGCAGCTCTGCTTCAGCACAGCAGAGCCGGCGGTCGCTTGCCTACCTCGGCTTACTCAGATGACACCAAGCTGAGTGGTCGGTTCGACACGCCTGAGGGCAAGGATGCCATCAGAGGGATCTGGACAAGCTGGAGAAGTGAGTCCCTGTGAATCACATGAGGTTCAACCAGGCCAAGTGCAATGTCCTACACCTGAGTCAGGGCAATCCCAGGCACAAATCCAGGCTGGGCAGAGAATAGATTGAGAGCAGCGCTGAGGAGAAGGACTTAGGGATTACTGGTGGATGAAAGCTAGAGATAAGCTGTTAATGTGTGCTTGCAGCCCAGGAAGTGAAACGTGTCCTGGCCGCATCAAGAGAAGCGTGGCCAGGAGGTCAAGGGAAGGTGATTCTGCCCCCTCGATGCTACTCTGGTGAGACCCCACCTGAAATACTGCATCCAGTTCTGGAGGCCCCAACATAAGAATGACATGGACCAGCTGGAGAGGGTCCCGAGGAGGCCACAAAGATGATCAGAGGGCTGGAGCACCTCTCCTGTGAGGACAGGCTGAGAGAGTTGGGGCTGTTCAGCCTGGAGAAGAGGAGGCTGCGGAGAGACCTGATAGCGGCCTTCCAGTACCTCAAGGGGGCCTACAGGAAAGATGGGGAGAGGCTGTTCAGTAGGGCCTGTTGTGATAGGATGAGGGGTAATGGTTTTAAAATAGAGGGAGGTAGATTTAGATTGGATATTAGGAAAAAAATTTTTTACAATGCGAGTTGTAGAACACTGGCGCAGGTTGCCCAGAGAGGTGGTGGATGCCTCATCCCTGGAAACATTCAAGGCCAGGCTGGATGGGGCTCTGAGCAACCTGATCTAGATGTCCCTGCTCCTTGCAGGGGGGTTGGACTAGATGACCTTTAAAGATCCCTTCCAACCGAAAGTATTCTGTGATCCCTCAAAGATGAACACAGGTAGTGGGAGACAACAGAAACATACATTTCTCTCCTGGCACACGCTTCCCATAGAGATGGAGTCTCCATCCCTCGGGATATTCAAAAGCTGACAGGTCATGGTCCTGGGCATCTGGTTCTACACGACCTCGCTTCAGCAGGGAGGATTGGACCAGCTGACCTTCAGAAGTCCTTGGAAACCTCAGCCAGGCTATGATTCTTCTCAGTCAGAAAAGGTGGGGAAGGGATGGACCCTCCCAGTTTCAGTAAGGCATGCTGCGAGTCAGCAGCTAGCAGAGGTGCAACAGGGCAGAGAGTAGCAGGGGGACATTTGCAGCCACTGGCCCATGTTTGGAGAAGGGATGGCCAAAGCATGAAAGATGGATACTGTTTGTTCCCAAGTGAGATGACGGTGACTAGAGATTGTGCATGGAACCAAAACATGGACTGGGGTCCGTTGTCAGATGGGAGTGCCTACGTATACCATGGACTGGCTTTCTAGCATCCAAACAATGTTCTCTGCTGTCTACTAGAAGGCCCATTGAATTACTGGATGCTGTGCTAAATTCCACTTGTATTTGTCATTAAGTACCCCGTAAAGCTTTGGTTAGATACTCTGCAGAAACCATAGAAACTTATTCAGTGCGTCTTACAGGGGCACCTGCTTTCCCTTCTGCAGAAACTGGACAAAGCAGTACCCCTACCTTGGGCGTGCAGGGCAGAGCAGGGAAAAGGTGCTGTGTGAGCAGGATCATTGCCATCACGTTTGGTTAGTTGGGACAGGGCTTTCCTGCTCAAATGGAGAACACTTCCGTACCTTGCACAGACATTCTTTCTGCAGTACAGAAGACGACCAGAAGAATATTTCTATCAAAGTAATTTAGGACCTTCTTCCAATTATATTTTGAAGACAGTGATTTTTCACTGTGCTGCAGCTTCCTTTCTAAATGCTTGGTTGTGGCTGAAAACAATCCGAAGCTTAAATTCGTATTTCAGCAGGTTGCAGCCAAAATCTGGAAATCCAGTCACGTCTGTGTACAGCCATTATTGAGTTTAATGAGAACTGTATGTCTGCAACTAATGGCACCCCATTTGTCTTAATCTAATCATCTATGAAATCCTCCAGTGCTAAAATAATCTCAGAAACTTTGAGGTGAATCCTTGGTTGAACGTAACTGTCTTGTAGCAGTGGCCATCTGGAAATGCCTGTTGCAGTGTAGCTATGAAGGGTGAAGAAGCGCTCTTTCTCCATTCCTGTGTGAAACTCTTTAAGTAGAGTGTTTAATCTGAGAGAGCAGCCACGTGGCACTTTCCACTGTTGTAAACCACTGCGGTGGTTCAGATGTGCTGAGATGAGCAGACGGTGTGAAGAAGTGAGTAGAAAATTACTTGAGGACTGTGTGTGCAAGAAGAAAACCCTTAAAGCAAGCCGTGTTGGAAGAGTGAACAATATTCTGTTTATTAATGTAGATTGGAATTTCCTGCTAGCTGAGAATAATGCAAAGGTCACTCACCAGCTGCAAGCAAACAGCATGTGGTTGATTCTAAAATTAGTTAATCTCTTACATTTCCATTTCTTTTCCGTGCATTTCTTGTTCTCTACCTTAGGACTGGAAATCCTATTAGAGATACTGCAGACTTGAAAGAAAATTAATTCTTTCTTTTCTTCTTCTCTCTAAGCTTCTGTAAACTGCTGCAGTTGAGATAATTGAGTGTCTGTTGCCTGTCATTATGGCCAGGGTAGAATTATGGCCCCTAACACACTTTCCATAGGCTCGGTGACATGATTTCAGCTCTTGAATGGCCTGCAGTTATCCTTTCCTCCACATCAGCTGGAGCCTGCTAGCACAACCATGTTATCTGCAACCATTTTACACTGAGTATTTAAAAAGCTCAGAGATAAGCTCAGGGAGAACCTGAATAATGGCCTCAGAAAACCTTTAATTTCTTTTTGCCGTTGAGCTGGGAGCAGCTGGTGTGATGATGAAGCACCATGGCCAGTCTGGAGGTTGAGAGTATTGTTGGAGCCTTGGATGGAAAGGAGGACAACAGCACTGCAGGCATAAAACTGCCCCTGTGTTAGCTGACATGCAAGGTGATGCTAACTGCTGAAGAAAATAACTCCAGAGAGCACCTGCTCCTGCTTTAGGGGATCTTGCAGAAAGGTTTTAACCTGACAGCTGTGTAAAATAAACTACTTCAGAGCAGAAATACCATTCTGGGGACATGTGGCTGATCCATTGCCTGCAGAGGTGATTTGTATGGCAGAGAGGTGATGAAGACTGTGGCCAGCCAATAGCACAGGAGAACATGCCACATTCGAGTGAGGTTAAACACTGAGAACAAATTGTGCTGGCTGGATATAACAAACCAAATTCTTCCCTCTGCAGAATATTACTGGCAAGATGCTAGTTAGTCTGATATATATCTCAGGTGATGAATGCATCGCCACTCAGCTGCAGTTCTGTCTATGAGTATCTAAGCTAAGGTGACATCTAAAGACCTCTTCTGTAGGTGGATCTCACTGCTCTGCTCTGCACAGGGTACCTGCTGTGGGTAGAGCTGTGAGAGAGCAGATATGAACATAGCAAGGCAAGTGGGACATCATTTCATCACACAGCTGTTCTATTATACCAAGAGAGTATTTTATAATAGATAAAAGTCTCATTTTTTAAAGCCTTTGTAACTGGGAGAATGTAACCTGAATGCCCTGCATCCAGGGAGTGCTGCCAACATGAATACCATGGGAGCGAGAGCTGACAACACCACTCTGTGCAGAAGCCCCAGAGATCTTTGTTTTTCTCCAGCCTGTCCATCTACTGCTGCCTCTTTAGTGGAACAGGCCATAATATGTTTGATAGCTTCTCTGATCCCCTTGTTTATGTTGAACCTTATGAGAATATTATTTTTAATCTCTTGTTAAACATTCCTAATCAATAGAGTGCAGAATTTATCAAATCATTTAATTCCTAGGTTACTTACGTAGGCTAGGACTAATGTTTGCTTGGGCTGCAAAGTCAGAATTTCCATTCTTCTCTGTAATAAATGTAAATAAAATTTTAGGATTCAAGATTTCTCACTTTTAGGCATAAGAGCTAAGATAACAAGCTCCTGTCATCTCTTCAATATTCTGCATGTTTAACCAGATCACCTGGCTAGGCAGCCTAATGGGAATGTAATACAAAAGACACTAAATGCAAACATACCTTTTCAATGTTGATTGTGTATGAGGACATTCATGTCCTCATATACTGAAACAAGAGAACTTCATCTTGGATGTTACATACTCTTGTCATTTTATTTTGACAGTGATGAGAATGCTTAACAAGGCAGTGGGGGCTGCATAAACACGCTGTTGCACTAATGTAAAACTCAAGCAATGCCATTACAATAAAAGGTTTTTCTTCAGTTTTCCATGGTGGACTGCAAGCAGAGTGTGGTCTGCAATCTTGTGTTGCATCTTAAGCATGGACATCTCTGTATGGATAAAAGCTACAAAACAGAAAAAAACAGCATTCAGCGATGTGTCTGCTTATACAGAGCACAAGAAAAATAGCAGTGAAAAGGAAGAAAGCCCCTTGAAGCCATGTCCTTATGCTCACTGACCTTTTGTGCAGCCTGACCAGGGTGACCCGTGTACTGCCAGCAGCCAGAGCTGCGGTCCCAGCGCTGCCCGTGTGCGGCTGGCTGTGTGCGGGCTGGACAGGAGGATGTTGGCTGTTGGTACGGTGTGTAGTGGTGCAGCAGGAGGAGTTGGTGGCCACACAGAACTTCTCAGAAGAGGTGGTGTCTGATCTTGTATTTATGTCCACCTCTGCCTTCTTTTTTAGTAGATTCCTGACCTCATTTTTATGACCGTTCACAGGATATTTGTGACACATGGTGTGTCACCCATGTCATTTGTGGTGCTCGTAGCAACATCCAAACCATGCTAGCAGGGGAAGAGGGAGAGTTTAGAAGAGTTGGTGTGTGGTCCTTGCTTGAATATTCTGGAACAGCAATCATAGCCTTGTACATTTTAAAGAAAAAACAACGCATTGATGCAGGGAAGAAAACAGGGCAATCAGAAATGCTTGCTGCTCAGCACTGCCCCTTAACACCCAGTTTAGGGGCAGCAGCAGCAAAGTCTTAAATTCCATAAAGTTAAAGAAGACTCATCTTTTCATTCAACCACCTATTTCTGACCCTTCCGCTAACCTTGGAAGAACTAAGTGGGCATTTTAAATTGAAGCTTCTGTTTTCTGTGTCTTCCCTAGCATGGTTTTGATAGGGCTTCTCAAGGAGGCGAATTATGGAGGCGGAGAACTGATGAGATAGTAAAAAATCTTTCACATTTGAACTGCCAGTTCCAGTCTGGCAAAGATAATAACCAAGAGTCATTACAAAGCTATTTGGACAGAAATCCACAGATTTTCATGAAGATCAAATTCTGCTATACCAGAGCCCATCTGAAAATTTATTTATGAAACACACCTTGTATTAATCTCGCTCTTCATCTCACCAGACTAGCTCCAAAGGGAAGCAGTGCTGGCCATCCCCCAGGATGGTGAACTTGCTGTTCTGTGCTAGCAATAGAACTATTTGTCCCAGGCACAAATACAGGCTGGGTGGAGAGTGGATTGAGAGCAGCCCTGAGGAGAAGGACTTGGGAGTGATGGTGGACGAGAAGCTCAACGTGAGCTGGCAATGTGCCCTTGCTGCCCAGAAGGCCAATGGCATCCTGGGCTGCATCAAGAGGAGCGTGGCCAGCAGGTCGGGGGAGGTGATTCTGCCCCTCTACTCTGCCCTGGTGAGACCCCACCTGCAGTACTGTGTCCAGCTCTGGAGCCCCCAACATAAGAATGACATGGACCAGTTGGAGAGGGTCCAGAAGAGGGCCACAAAGATGATCAGAGGGCTGGAGCACCTCTCCTGTGAGGACAGGCTGAGAGAGTTGGGGCTGTTCAACCTGGAGAAGAGGAGGCTCCGGGGAGACCTGATAGTGGTCTTCCAGTACCTCAAGCGGGCCTACAGGAAAGATGGGGAGAGGCTGTTCAGTAGGGCCTGTTGTGATAGGATGAGGGGTAATGGTTTTAAAATAGAGGGAGGCAGATTTAGATTGGATATTAGGAAAAAAATTTTTACAATGCGAGTTGTAGAACACTGGCACAGGTTGCCCAGAGAGGTGGTTGATGCCCCATCCCTGGAAACGTTCAAGGCCAGGCTGGATGAGGCTCTGAGCAACCTGATCTCATCAGGGATGTCCCTGCTGCTTGCAGGGGGGTTGGACTAGGTGACCTTTGAAGGTCCCTTCCAACTCTAACCATTCTGTGATTCTGTGGTTCTATTTTCACATGTTCATGTTTAACTCGGAGGGACTGCACGGCTCTCCAGGATGGCCTGTCTTGCCCCTGGCACTACAGGCTGCTATCTGTCACTTTTCCTAGGAGAGGGTGCGTTGCTGCCAGCAGTGCTGAAGGGCCTGGAGTGTTAGGATTAACTCGGGCTGTGGAGTGGTTGGAGGAGCACCTGTAGCTCTTACAGCTGGTAGTAGCTGCTAGGTTACACTGGGATGGTGGCTACCAATGCACAGCATTTGCATGTGCCTCTGAAATGCACAGATAAATCTGTTCACTTCTCATTCATGGGGAAATGGGGACCGATTTCCGTTATCACCTTGTTTTTCACGGGCCTCCTGGGAATCAAAGCAGACACTCCTCATCTATCCTTACTCCTATGGGAAAACACTTTGCTTATGAACATCCAGATACTCCGCTGTCTCAGGTTTATCCAGACTCCTCCTGCGTAGTTTTTGTTTTCTCTGTTTCTTATTGTATCTGTGAATCATTCTGCGGTTTGTTGTCATTTATTTTTACAACATGCTGAAAGGTATAATAGGGAACTTATAAACATGCTAGGGAGAAGCCACCTGAAATAGCAAGTGTTTCTAATTATAAAGTTAAAGCTGCCTTTCTAAGCTATTTGGTTCTTTATTATACCTTGAACAACCTGAAAATGTACTTAGAATGTACTTGGCTACAATTAGACTTCCAGATACAATAGGTGAATTTAAATGAAAACCATCCAGTGGAAAATTACGCTATTAGCCTGGAGCAGTAGCTGCAATCTTTAGAGTTTATGGTGCTGCACAGCCTACGCATCCAGTAATGTTCTGTGAGTCCGTAAAATAGAGAGGGCAGTCTCTTAGAAGTGGAAGAGTTTAGTTTTTTGAAAAAAATTAAATACATTGTTACATTATTTTATGTTTATTATTTTTTTAACATATCCAGGCTTTTCCACAGTAGTTTAAATAGAAAGTAATTTATCTTTGCCTTACCAAGATCTATTGGGCAACGTTCATGAAAGGGCTACATTAGTTGCAGTCATGGTTTTGGTACCTGCAGGGTAAAAAAAAAAAAAAGGTAAATTTTTGTACAAGGAAGAATAATAGTAATTGTAATTTAAAGTTTATGTGTTCCACAGTTGTGCTTGGATTTTAATCCCTTTCCGTATGCAGAGTTGCATCCTGATGGTCTGTGTTTGCTGCTTGATGAAAATGCTTTGCTGACTGTACTAATTAAAGGCTGTGGTGCACACCTTCAGCCATCACTAATTCATCACAGCGTTCATGGAGAAAAGAGAGTGGCAATGTCGCAGCTGGCACAGGAAGAAACGAGCTGAGCCTACACAGGAGCAGGTAGGGATTAGGAGCACATGCATCTAGGTTCAAGAGAGCAGTGAACAACGCAGGGTACTCACTGTCTAGAGCTGTCATCTCCTGGCTCCTGAAAAGCTGCCTGAGATTGACATCTGGAGCCAGCAGTCTGAGTACAGACCCTTCTTCATCTGCTCGCTGCACTGGGAGCCAAGGGCATTTCAGATGCTGTCAGAGATGGCTTGAGTAGGGTCTTCAGTAATTGTGTTAGTTGGCTTGGGCAAACAACATTAAAACTGACATCTTGTCCTCCTACAGGGTTTGAATAGGTGCCAGTTTGCATGAGGCTTGCCCTAGTTGTTAAAATAAACATAAACTGGAGAGGAGCTTTCACTTGACTAAAAGGAAGAGCTCTACGTAAGTCATTCTTTTGATAAGGAAGAGGCTGGAAATCCTTATGCTTCATTTTGCTTACTTCCATCACTGTTGTAGGTAAGATAATGTTCAGGGTCTTCAATTCTGAATATATTTGTAGTTTATTTGGGAGGTGTAGTTAGCAGGCAGGGATCAATGCCTTAATACAGTTCTCAAATGATCTGCTACAGGTTATAATATGTGTTAAACTAAATCACTTGGGTTATGAGATGCAGATGTGTTCTGGAATTTGCTGGTGTGTTCTGGAATAAAGTGATGTGCTTTCCTATTTTCTCCTGAGAAAGAAGAGGAGTTTGCCAGTGGCATCTGCCTTCCTGTATTTTTTTGAAATGGAGCAAAACAAAATAGAATCCCTTTAACCATCTTCTGAAACACACACAATTCTTTTAGATTTGTACTTTCTTTTTAATTCATGGAGAGCAGCTGTGGAATTGTTACTTCAACAACAGAAGTGAATCTCTTAACAGATGGCTCTCACACTGGCTGGGATGGAAGCAGCCTCTTCATCCTGGTGTGGCTTGTTTGTTTTTCTTAAATCCTGTTATCTTGACAGGGCTGGAGTAACTGCTGTTTTCATTGCAGTATAGGTATGGTGGTGTTCCAGTAATTCTGCATTGAAGTCTTGCCCCTCTCTCCTTTAAATTTTTTGTTGTAAAGCAAGGGAACAAATGTATTGACTTTTTTCTAAAATTTCAGCTGTGGTGCAACATGTTCAGCTAGAGAGATCTGAGTGGAAATGTAAAGTTCCTCCAGCTGGAGATGGTTTTATGAGGGACGTACTGACTGCAGTTACGTCAAAGACACTCTTTTTAGACCTTGAAACACCCCCCCCATTGACTGAACTGGGGATATTTTATTTTTAAAAACAGAGAAAATATTTTGGACCATATAATAGTTCATATGTGAAATACCAAGCTTGCTCAGGTAACATTTAATCTGCTGTTTCTGAAGCAGGGATGAGTCTTCACATTGCAGAGATGCGTGGATGCTTACTCACCTCACAGACTTGAACAGATGTAGGAGTCTCATGCTTAGAGAGTCTGTTTTTTTTCACCTGCGGTGTTTTTGTAACAGTCATCTTGAATATGAGATGAGATGCACCAACCTCCTCCCTTTGCTGTGCCAGCAGAATCCATGAATCAGCACAGCCCAGCTGCAGTGGCTTCTCGGAGCTGGATCCTGCTGTTGGGGGCCAGTCGATGTGGTCACGGATCCAGCAATAGGCACTGGGCTGCCTGCGTGTGCAGGGAGAGGTGATCCCTGCCTCACGCCGTC
The DNA here is from genome assembly GCA_009806455.1 of Tetrax tetrax. NCBI lineage: Eukaryota > Metazoa > Chordata > Aves > Otidiformes > Otididae > Tetrax > Tetrax tetrax. The sequence goes on from WHYT01017338.1 coordinate 552,001, forward strand.
CCTGCAGGGACTGCAGCAGCTGCTCAGGCTCTCTGGGCTGGTGAGTACCACAGGTTGGAGGAGATGATCAGATGATAAGGCAGCTGCCAGAGGAGCCATATTCCCCCTCTTTCAAGGAAAAAGCAGCATGCCAGCCCAGGCTGCCAGCTGAACTGCACCACTGTAAGTAGTGGAAGAAATACAAAAACATACTGTGAGCAAATGTCACAATTTGTGGGTGAATGGCTTGTCAGCCTGGCTGTTTACTGTGGTTGAAGGGGGACTGCGTTGCATTGGTGGTAAGAGGCTCATGTGAATAGCCAAGGTCTTGATTCCGATTGTTATCGCAGTCAGGTTTTTGTTCACTTGCCTGTTAGTTCATCCTCTCTCTGGGGATGTGACTGGAAAGTGATTTACCAAATTCTTCTTTTTATTGATCATCTGCAGGTAGAAGTCTCAAGAAGTCACACTGACAGAAGGAGGAGGATGTCCTCTTTCCAGGGACTCAGTAAGAAACCCTGTTAGCAGTTGTCAGTGGGCTGGATTCTTCTCCCGTAAGAAAACACCTTCACTGTGATAATTACCTCCTGTAAAATGTATTGGTGGTACGAGACCTAGGCTACTTCTGGAAGCCTCTGAGAAATGATATTCTTCAGGACAAACCATACAGTACAGCTATTGCTAGATGCAGCAAGGAGTGGAAACAGCGAGTTAAACTGAACCAGGAGGAGAATGCAACTTCAGCATCTGTGTTCTCCACACGGCTATGCTTTTATGAGATATGTGTTGGCTCTGTATGAACCACAATACTCGCTCCTGTTCTACTTGGTGTACTTTTCATTTCTGCATTTAAAACATGGCATGTTAATGCAATTGGATACCCACCAGGGTGACAGAAGTACAGAACAATTACTGAAATGTTTATGCAGGATAAGCAGGAGTATCGAGGTTCAGGGTGCTGTGCACGGAAAATCTGTTTGGCATGGTTCCAGTATAATTAAGATGCTACACGATGTCTCTTTGCGCATGGGTCACTGTCAGCACGTCAGGATCTTCATGGGCATGATGGCAGCAGGCAGCAACTTCTATAATTTGCTTGATGTAAAAGCTGGACCTGAGAACTAGCAGCTCAAAATGGAGTTCAGCCATATGGATGGTTTTGGAAGCTTCAAAAGCAGTCACAAATTCCCTGAACCCTGCCCCATTATGGCTGGAGGAGTAGGTGTGTCTGAAAAGCCCTGGGAGCAGTAGGAGTAAATGGCCCTAAACTGTACTGTTTATGCAATTTAATATCCATTTCTGCTCAAAGCAATGCTGCAGGGATTTTACTTAATGTAAGAGCAGAATAATTTAATTTTGCTATTTTAAGTCTATTAGCTCTCCTGCAAACAGAAAATAGTTCACAGCTTCTTGGTAACTCTGAAATGACTGAGGTGGGAAATTCAAGTGAGTTATATCTCCCTGTGTAAGCACAGGTGTATACTCCATGTTGACTACATTGCACTGCTTCAGCTGTTTGCAAATATTGCAGAAGTGGAAGCATAAAACACAAATAGAGACAGGTTAGATGTACAGCAGGTATCCTGTGGTTAAACATAATGCAATCTTAATCATTATTCACATACAATATTTATCCTACTGGCTGTGCAAATAGAGTGGAGTATATATTACAATTATATTGTTGATGTCTCTGGCATAGATGAACCACTTGAGTTTTTTGGGTGTTTTCTGGCCATGACCCTATTTCTGTTTCTGTGACCCTGTTCTGTTAGTGTTAGGCACGGGCCACCTCCATGCTGTCTCGGGATCACCTTCCAACGCACCCCTCAGTTAAAAGCTATGGTTCTGCAGGCGTTTCACACAAGCTCTTGCAATGATGCGCAGTTTCCAGATATGATACTGATCATGTGGTCCTCTAACTTAGATTGAAAATGTTACTTTAGAAGTGAAGTTCTTAAAAAGATAGATTTCAGTTGTAGAGACAGGAAAGCATTTAAATGGAAGTGTAACCAGTTTAAGGGTAATTGAAAGCCTCCATGTTTTGTCAGCTTAGAGCACAGGCTACAAGCAGGGGCTGGCTGCTTCATGGGAAGTGAGACGTCTCCCCTGAAAATTATCTCGACAGGAGACCCTCTTAAAGACTAATGGGCTCCTAGCTATGGACAGTGACCTACTTATGGGTGAAAATAAAAAGTCTGGGATTAAGGAGAGGGAAATGGTAAAAGTGAAAGAAGCAGTGTGTAAGAGCAGTAAAGCAAGCGAACCTAAAATTATATCCTGAGATAGCTGCACTTAGCTTACAGACTAATCGTTCTTCTTTGTGTCGTCAGTACATCATGTGATTATACATCATAATGGGCCAGGACTCTGCTGCTTCTTTTGAAGGTCGTTACAACACACTTAGGTATCTTGTGTTTGCACAACATGAGCGTCATCTGAGATAGATCCCTATGCAGTAAATTATGCTGAAGTTATGCCCAGGGGTTAGGCTATATGTAGATCAGCTTTTTCAAATGCAAATTTCTTCTAAAGCATCAGAAGCTCTTTCTGAGCTGTGGTGCTGGGGGCAGGGACCTAATGAGACTGCTTTAATACGGTTTGAACATACGTATTAGGTAGCAGTTGGAAAGACAGTCTATCTTTCAGGGTTTAAGGAGCACTTTCTGAAAGTGCCTTGAATTAACAGCTAATGACAAGCCTTCTTCAGTGATTCTCTCGTTATCCTGTATAGCCAGATAACGAGAATGATCACCCAGGGAGACTTCAATTTATTTACCATTTTTTATTTCATTGAGAGGCTTCTGGATATTTGAGCCACTAGCGTTCCTGATTTGTGCCTCCATAAGTCAATTCTCCATAAGGCACTTGCTTGAGCGCAGCTTCAATCTATCATTGTTCTGAAGATTTACATTTCAGATAGCTTTTTCCAGCAGCACAGATGTTGCAAACCTTAAATTAATGCACAAAGCTGCTTTTGCCCTGGAACTAATAGGTAAGAAAAAAAGTATGTCTTTTCCATGCCTGTCTTCTTAATGATAATGGAATTTAAAAGATCTACAAAGGGCTGTTTCAGTTAAATATCTCATGTCCACTGGTATTTGAAAAGAGAATAGTGAGCTGAAAGTGTTTCTGTACCCACCTGCAGAGTTAATTGAAAGCTGTGAAGACAAAGAGGTATAACCAGGCTCAAGGGACCTTTCTTACAGAAACTTTAGGTGAATCATCTCCCCTGTATCTGAATGTGTTGTCTAAACCATCCTCGCTAAGCTAAAAGTCTTTAGTGGTAATAAGAAGTCTTCCTAATGCTTCTCCTTGTATTAGTTCTATAGGCAGATTACAAACCAAATTGAAGCCCTTGCAGAAGATCCTGTTCTTGCGTTTTTTGACTGTTCTCTAGTCTCCACTTCTCTGTACGCACTGTGCACTGCAGAAGAAACAGATGCAAGCGTGGACTTAGCCTCCAAATTTAGAACTGAGAAGGTACCTTAGGAGGATACCTGTTCATTTTTTATTTGCTTTTTAAGATCGTGTATTGCTCTTCCCCTTTTATTTCTGAGCTCTTTATATAAATGAGGACTCATAGGGAGAAGAAATTGTCAGATATGACAGTTAGGTAGAGAGGCAACAGTTACATGAATGAAAAATGTGTGGCATAACTGAAATATTGGGGGACTGTCTAAATTACAGTCATTTGGATGATAATGAGAAAGGAGTAAGTTCCTGAGAAAACTGAGCAAAGAGCATGAAGCCATTCACAAGGCAATTCTGGAAGAGCATTTTGCTGAAAAAGGGAGATTACAGGGTGAAGAAACAAGCCTATGTACTAAGACCAACCTTTAAGATTCCTGGGGAACAGTCTGGCCTGTGAGACTTGTGATTTGTTTATGTAATTTTCTGCTTAATATCAAATGCTTGCAGGAAGGGACCACTTTTCAGGACTGTAATATAGTCCTGGAAGTGCAGCTCCTGACCACTTTTTTTTCCCTGCAGTGTAGTTTGAAGTGTAATATTGGTACTTACTGCTTTGTGGTGTATGCCTTCAAATATATTCAGTAGAAATGCATTTATGAAAATGCTCTTATCACAGGGGACAGAAGCCTGGAGGAGTACTTCAGTCTCCTGCTCTTCTGTTGAACAGCTTCACTTCTCTGGATCTCAGTTTTCCCAAATATAAAATAGGGGATAGTGATTCAGACCTCTCCTGCAAAAACACTTTGAAGGATGAAAAGGAGGGTGGAAAAGCTAAGATGCAGGGATAAGAACCTCACTGCAGGGAAATGAAGCCATCTGTGCAGTGTGGTGACAGAGACAAAAAAAAAGGCAAACAAAAGTTCGGGGAAATTAAAATGCAGGCAAAAAACTGTGAAGCTATTCTAGATCAGTAGTACGTTGCCTGGGACATGGTGTGTGTTTCTGATCACCCATCCTGAAATGGATATTATGAAATCAGGAAGAGTCTGTAACAATAAGGTAGACACAGTGAAATACTTGAGACTGTTTCATCTTGAAGAAGCAAGATGTAGAATGTATGCTAGGAGGAGGAAAATAATCAGGGAGGTAGGAAAAAAAGAGGTAGGGGGTTAGTGGATATCCAAACTCCTACTCCAGACTACTAGATATTAAGAACTTAGTTGGACCAAATGACACCAATCCCAAAGCTGAGTGAGTAGGGTGAAGGGGAGAGGTGGAGATGTGAATTGATTCCTACAGCTTATGGACCCACTGGCATGAGACAGCAGTTAATGGATAAGGAGGATGCAGGGATCTACACCAAAGTAAAAATAAAAGAGTCTGAGAAGGAACAAGTGTTCTATTTGCAGCACCTCTGGCAGCCCTCTAATTACTGGGGCTTGAAATTGAACTTTCCCAACCACCAGCTCATCCTGAAAGAGATTTCTTATTTTGTTTGGGGTAAACGAGCACAGGCCTTTGGTAAGATCGAGGTAAAGATCAGGGCTGCTGCTCTGATTTGTTATAATAGTTCCCTTGCTCTCACTTCATCAAGTGCTCCCACTCTCCCAGCTCACGGAGGAGAATGGCTGTATGGGCAGTGGGTGATGCTGGTAAGGAAACTTGCAGGGTTCCAGGTAGAGATGCAAGTCACGCCAGTGTGTCTAGGGGAAGGCTAGGTCTACTGAGTACAGAAAGACATGGCAGAGCCATGCACACACAGGATGAAGAAAGGCATAAAAACATAATTTCCCTGATTATAATGGCCAAGTAGTTAATTTTATAGGCTGTTCTGCGGCATTTCGCATGGCAGTATCTGAACACTTCACAAAGTCCTTACTCATCTTTGTTGCCCACCTGCTAGGTGAGGGGATGGATTAGAAAGCCTTGCCAGATGCCTCTAGTCCTTTCAGAATCCTTTCCCCCTCTCTCGTGATCTTGTGGCTGGACAGATAAGGGCTTGGGACAGAGACTGACTAAGGCCAGAAGATCATTTGGGGTTTTCAGTGCAACATACCTATCGCCTGATGATTTTTTCCTCCTTGCTGATTTGTGTCTTTTCACCTACTCAAAGCGCAGCTCCCATTCGCTTTGATAGCGTTTGTAAGCACTCTGCGTATCACACTGCAGGGCTGTGATCCAGGAGCCCAGCAGAGGAGGGAGACCTTCTCAGTGACCCTTTGTGGGAAATCTGGTTTTAGAGACTTGGTATTTCATGTAAGAGCATGAAGGTCCCAGTTCTCTAGGGCAGCCCTGCGTTGTATAACCACAAGATCATCTTTCCTCCTGTGCACGCCATTCCCCTGTTCCCTACATGACTTGCAACTTCTGCAAGAAATCACGTACTTGGGCTTCTGTTCCTTCCTTGTGTAATTCTTAGTTTATCTGCAGCATAGGTCCACACTGGCTTCTCAATTACCAAGCAAAGGGTTTACATGAGGATGTCATTAAAGACTGTTTTGTAGCACATAGGCTGCAGGGGCTCAAATACAGCACATAGGCTGTATTTGAGATCTTGGTAAACCAGCCCTGCTGTTTTTTTTCTAATGTCAGTTCCTTGAAGTTTTCACAGAGGAAAATGGACTATAAGGAAACCCCAGCGTGGCCTGACACAGCAGCACCAGAATGACTCTGGGCCAGCTGAGCCCAGTTCTCCATGCCACCAGCCCTAGGTGAGTTCAGGCCACAGAGCCAGTTAGGTTCCTAAGTCCCTTCATTGCCAGAAGGCTTCTGGAGCTTCAATTGAAGGTGGTCTGGGACCAGTTGGGGAAGTAAGAGTAATGGCTGGTTGTTGTCCTTCACATGCACAAGCCCTGGCAGAGCGCAGAGGTTCATTGTATTGCAGGTGTCTGACAGCTATGTCCTCTAGTGCTTCTAACCCTGACTGCCTTTCGTTGTCCCTGTCCTGTCTCTTCCTTGTCTTCTTGGACCTGTTCTAGGAACATCATTCAGCCATTCCTATTTCTGCTCCTAGCCACCATCCAGTCTGTTTTCCCCATCCTCTTTTCCAGTCAGCTCTAATCCTCCTGGCAGACCCTGCCCTCCCTCCCTGCTCATCCCCTGCCAGTCCCAGCTTCAGACTGCAGATGCTGAGAAGCATGTCACTTAGAAGGGAAGGCTCAGGGTGACAAAATGTGTTCCCATGACCCTACCCCAACAAAAAAAAAAAAGCTATTTTTATTTATTTTTATATATATGTATATAATTAAATATAAATATATTTCAAGTCAGGCTGAGAGAAGTACCCAGAGTGCAAAATTTTGCCTGAAAGAGTAGACATTTGGCAGATGAAAAATACTGTCAAAATGCAAAGATTTGGGCAGTCACACTCAGCGAGCAAAGCAGGCAAAACCATCCATGGCTCACAGCAGTCTGCCTTCCAGCAAGGCCTTTGGGAGCCGTGACGCAGGGCTTTGGGGCTGTCCATGTCTCCGCAGCAGAAGAAGCAACACCGCGGACGGAGCTGAATAAAGAGTGAGAGCTGGCACGCGTATGCCTGAGCCTGTCCCCAGGAGCACTGATGCTGCGGTCACCCTTTTGTCTCCCTTCCCAGCTCAGCCGGGGATCTGGTTTGGCTCTTTGTGGGTGCAATGAGCTCCCTCACCCTCCTGTTCCCACCTCGTGCGATGCTTCCACCCGTGCTCCGCAATCTGCTGCAACTCCTTGAAGGGGGCTGGGGACAGATGGCTTGATTTTGGCTGATAAAGGGGCTGCCTTCAAAGGAGAAGCGAGGCGGAAGCCGTCTGGCCTGATATCTCTTTCTGGTGCTGTCGACAGGAGGCCGAGGAGACAAGCTGGAGCCGGATGGAGACCAGCTCCATTGCAGGGAGCATGGAGGGGAAACAAATTCTCCTTTAGAAACACTCTCCTTGTAGGGCTAAATGGTGTCTACTTGCCATTATTTCAGACAACTCCTGCCAAGCCCAGTTTACCTCAATATTTAAGGTATCCTCTGGTCTTTGCTCACGTAGCCTGCTGTGCTACATGAAAGATAACAGCACTAAATATCTTCAGATGCTCTCAAGGGACGGCCAGGAATATGGCTGGCATTTTGTGTGCCGCTGATTTTTAACCTCAGTGTGGTGAAACACTAAAGCAGGCTTGTCGGTTCCCATCCGCAGCGTCTGGCAGCGCTGGGGCTGTCGGACACCGTGCTGAGCCCAGCCCCGGTGGGTGACGTGGGGCTGGCAGGCTCTCCGGGACCTTTGCCATGCATAAACTGCAGCGCTGCAGCAACGCAGGAACTGGGAGCAAGCTTAGTGAATAGTGGAGACAATAAAAGCTGCCACTTCTGGGAATAAAAAGAGGTTTTTCTTCAGGGACCTCAATTCTGCACTTTTTTTTTTTTCAGGATTGGGAGGGGAAGAAGCATCTCTGCCCTTTGGAGACAGAATAATTTATAAGCCACGTTTATAAAAATCAGTGATTTCCCTTTAAGTCGGCTCCTGCGCCTTCCTCTCAGCTTCCTTAATTAGTCACATAATGAGGGTATTTCTAATACAAACGTGTCAGGGGAAAAGGGAGCCAGGCAGTGCTTTGTCTGAGGAGAATCTGTATCCCCCCTGGATGCTAATTAGTCACGGAGACGCAGACATGGGGAGCGGGGGCGAGGCAAGCTCTTATTTTAGAAGCTAAAATAATTTGTGCCCTCACAATTTCTCACGCAGGGCTGGAAAGCCGTGCCAAGGTAGAGAGCTACTTGAGACCTCCCTCGGCTTTCGCATCCCACCCCTCCGATGTGTTTGCTGTACTGCTGCTCCTGCTGCTGTTTGCGGGGTTATTTCTGTCACAAGCTTGGCTGAACAGAAACTCTCTCCTTATAAATATGGAAATCTGATGATTGAGCTCTTCGTCTCTTGGGACAAGTTGAAAGCGTTCTAAAGAGAAAAGGGCTTCTGAGCACTCAGCTTGGTGGCTTTGTTTTCTCTACTAGTGGAGAGAAAATGGTGAGATTTTAGTGCTGGGATCTACCTTTGCAGGTTGGGCAAGTGACCTCTCAGGCCGTGCTCATGGCAATGCGCTGTAGACTTTGGACTGGTGGCCACGCTGAGCACAGTGAGGTGAGGACAAGAGCAGTCCTGCCTGCCCAGTGCTGCCCTCTCAAAGCCATTAGCTGTACCCACCAAGATCCTGGCTGAACCCATCGGCCTGTGTTCTGGGGTCAGGAGGCAGCACTGGGTGGGTACGAAAGCGTGGGCTGAGGCAGAGTCCCCTGCTCTGTCCATGCTAAGCTGGTGTCCTCCACTGAGATCCCCACCTATCTACAGCGTGACAGGTATGCTTGCTGTGTGAGCCTTGGGCAGCTGCTTGTCTTTTGAGTTGTCTTGGAAGCATCTATGTTTTTGGACTTGTTAAGGAGCTTGGGACCAGGAGTAATGGTTTTTAAATAGAAGGACGTAGATTCAGACTGGATATAGGGAAATTTTTTTTTATGATGAGGGTGGTACAACACTGGAACAGGTTGCCCAGAGAGGTGGTGGATGCCCCATCCCTGGAAACATTCAAGGCTCTGATGAGGCTCTGAGCAACCTGATCTGTTTGGAGATGTCCCTGCTTCTTGCAGGGGGTTGGACTAGATGACCTTTGAAGGTCCCTTCCAACCCAAACCATTCAATGATTCTATGATTCCATCTTCAGCTCGCTTAGAAAGCAGGGAGCTGAGTCTGTGAGATTTCCGTGGTGACTTTAACTCTTTCCTGAGCCAGTTTTGCCTGAGTACCTGAAGGGAAATGCAGTGATTCCCTGCTGAAGGCACTTACGAGATTCATCCATGGCCTTGGTTCTGAGTGTGGGCTGCGTAAAGTCCAGGCCTACAAACTCAGCTAGTAGAGGTAGCAAACACTCTGTGCAGGGTGCCTTGGATTGAAGGCAGTAGACCTGGAAAATGTGAAGTAGGTGTGTGACAGAGAGGACATCCTGTGGTTTTAACATGAACTGAAAAAAAGTTCTGCAGTCTGTGTGCATCTTGTTTTCTCTCCAGAAAGATCTGACATCAAAGGGGGTTGGACCAGATGACCTTTGAAGGTCCTTTCCAACCCTAACCATTCAATGATTCTAAGCTGCCACTTGACCAGTGGCATTGTCCGTTGTGCAGATCTAGTCGTGGACTGGAGACCTCAGTCAGAGAGCCTGCAGAGCCAGACATCCCTGCCCTCTGGGAGAAGGGTGCAGGAGAAAGGCAGGGTGAGGAATGATTGTTAGAGAAGGAGTGAACGGGAGAAGCAATCAAACAGCTCCAAAGAGGATCTGAGGGATTGGATTAAAGGTGGTAGGGGTATTCTAGGAGCAAAAAGCAAGACCTCATTTATCTTACACGTGTAGGAGTTGAACATGTGAAAATCAGCCACCTTTCTTAAAAAAAGGGGTCCTAACAGCTAACTGGAAAATAAAGAGCGGCCCCAGAGGTGTCTAGTAATAGCTGTGACATTGAACCACTGATTGGAGCCCTTAGTCTGTTGAAAGGTGTGGATGTGGAGCCATCCCAGCTTTTCCTGATATTGTTCTTACAGCCAGAGGCTCTGAAAGCTTAGTGACATCGTATTTGCCATGCTGGATCCAGTCCATGTCCTATGAAAGTGATTATCCAATCTCCAGGATGTTGGAGGGAACTTACATCACTGGAACAGGACCCTCCTGTCATTTGTATTTTGATGGACTTTTTTTTTTGTCAGAATGTATCATTTCTGCAGTATCTGCCAGAACCAGCCAACATTTTTTAGTGTTTCCTTCAGGCAAATGTTGATCTTGTCTTTCATGTACAGCTAGAACAGCCTAGCTGCATGCAGAGAGGATCTGTAAACCATTCTGTATGTGCCCACGACCACGGCATTTCAGCAGTGATGGCACCACTTGTCTTGCACTTTCTCAGCCAGTTTCTCTGCATGTTGGGGTTGTACTTGGAATGGATGCACAGTTCCTCTCCGCCACGTGGGCTAGTCTCTGGTCATCTTGATTTCAGGTGGAAAACTCAGCTCTCTCTTTGAAAATAGACTTTTTCTCTTGGTGAAAGTCCTTTAAAGCTTTTAAGGGGTAAAGATGGGACAGGCCTTTGAAATAAGCTGTAAACACTAACCAATAAGCACGAATTCAGTAGCTGTAAGATCCTGCTGTGATCCCTTTTGGGCAGCACTAGTGCTATGCAGAGCACTGCAGTTTTCTGTAGGATTCGGCTACAGCTTGTAGCCAAGAGCTTAGGCTCCTATTCTGCCTCCGTCCTCCGAACACATCATGACCTTGTCTCTGACACGCTTCTCAATTCTTAATCATTTCAAGGATATCCTCCCTCATGAGTTGAGGTTTAAAGAGCAGTTGTAAAGTTGTTTGGGGTTTTTTGAGGTCTTGATTTGGCCAGATGCTGGTTGCTAAACTGGCTCTTACAATAGCTACCAAGGAATTTGTGATGCTTTATTGCCTTGAATACTCTTATGTCTCAGGGTGTACCTCTGAGTTGTGCTGTATAATCAGAGGTAGAAAAGGAAAGGTGTAATGTCCTCGTGTATATATCCTTTACAAGGAAGGAAATGTTTTGGTATTGAAGCATCCTGAAAACATACCTCAGTTATTGGCTGGATTTAGTTATTGCATGCCAGCCGCTTTGGCGAGTGTTGCAGGCAGTGGGGAGTGCAGTGTGGTCTTTCTCTAATTTGCAATGTTAATGATCCAATTTAAGTCATGTAAAGTTAGTACAAGGTACCAGACCTATAAATGCATGTGATAATAGTAATGGCTTATGTGCGTGAGAAGAGCCTGGAGGGAAATATGGTGTTAAATATACTCTATCGTGATTGAAAGGAAAGGACCGGGGGCTGCTTGAGCTGCTGGCTTCTCAGAGGGAAATCAAACAGAAGTAATATAATTACTCCCATTTTTCTTCCTTGTCCCTCAGTTACTTTTCCAAAGTATTTGGTTTGCTTACTGAATTGGTGCTTTCTCTGTTACTGTAGACTCCCAGGATTAGTCATACATCATCATCTAAAAAAAGATACCGTGTTCTCCGTGCTGCAAATGTCATTTTTGATTAGGAAAACAGACCTCTGAAACATCTTGTTCCCTTTCCACAGCTTATGCCCTTCTGTTGGCTGCATTTTGTTTACCTGAAATGTGGCAGTCAGGCAGACCCTTCGCAGCCAGGGCTCCGAGGGAGCATTTCAGCACAAACACTGCGGCACACGCAGGCAGACCCGCGCTTCACTTCTTCCCCCGTTTGGAACAAAGCAAAAATCTCATCTCGTTACCTGCCAGAGCTATCCCGACTCCAGGTATACACAGTAAAGAGTCATTTCAGTGACATTCTGATTCAATTTAATTAACAAGACTTGAGGTTTTAATCATGCAATATTAACAATTGCTGAAAAACACCACGTTCAAATACCAGTTTGTCAATTATAAATGAGTCAGGTTCAAAATCTGGCTCTTGTAGTGGATATTGTAGGCATCATTTGTTACTGTTAAATTAGATCTGTTCAGCAGTTGCTCAGAAAAGAAAAACAGCAATGTTGTAACTGGTGCATTGGCAGAGCTAGTAGAAAGTCAATAAACTATTGTTGTTTATTGCTTTGTTGAAACTGAGTCAGTAGCTATCAGAATGTATTTCAGTGCATCGGTTGCTGTGTCACCAAAATGCCATTTATTTTCACTTTGGTATGGAGTGGTGATGCTGAGATGAGCTGTTGGTGCTCTGGATCCAGCAGCATGCACATGTTGATGAAAAATTATAACCATGCCTTCCTGGGAGCCTTCTACTATGGACACTCTGTGATTCTGGAGTTCATCCAACATGTGAAACTTAGGAAAAAAAAGATGGTTTTCTTCAGCTTACCCAGAGAGAAGGTGCAGGCCATCCATGGTCCTTGGAAGTGGGTACAGAAGTTTAGAGAACCTCTTGTTCCCAGAATAAACTGGCGTTCTGCCTAAATAAGTCTTGTTCAGAAGCAGGCTCCTCTCCTCTTAAGACAGATGGAGGAGAGGGACCTAAAAAGATCAGAGGTCTTACAGCTTGCACCAAATCCAGATCAGGCTGCCCCAAAACTAGATCAGCTCTGTTGACTTTCTGGGATTTGTAACCCAGGCTTGCAAGAGCAATTCCACAACTACAGTTTTCTCTGATATTGCCTTGCAACCCTGCTGCAATTTAACGTAATCATGTCTCATTCTGGTAGTCAGAAAAAAAGAATTAAAAAAAAAAAAATGCTCCCTTTTTCTCTGTGGCAGCCCTTTCCGTATCTGAAGACAGCTATTGTATCCTTCTTTAGTCTTCCCCTTTTTTCTCTGAACAGCTCCATTCTTCCAGTGTTCCTGGATGGTTGTAGCTTCTAGCTTTTTATGTAAAGGACTGCTGAGGGGATTACATCTTCCTTGAATTAATGGGCTCCAGACTGTACGTTTAAGCTGAAGCCTGAGAGATGCGGAGGAAAGCATGAGAGAGTCTTTAGTGAGGTTTGCAAGTTTCATTCCTGCCATACGTCGCCCTGTAATGCGTTCCTTTCTCTTGCTGAACATGCTGTAAACCATTGTTCATCTATATGGTGGATTTATCTTGATCCACTGAAAATCTCATAGCCTTTGAGCTTCTCCTTTTATGCCATTTCTTACATAGACAGACTGTGCAGATCTTGGTTCCTAGCGGGTTTTTTTAAGCACTTTATGTTCATAGGTATTTCATGTCTGTATTGTAGTGGTACGTAGAGGCTGCAGAGGTCTGTTGTCCAAAATACTGTGAGATCATGCTGTTAGATACCCACCTGTGTACATCAGAGTCCCCTCCCCAGAAGCCTGCTGCCCACAGATGCATTTCACAGGAGAACCTAGTGCGGTACAGCTTGAGGCAGAGTGAATGCACACAGGGTTTTCATAGGCATGGGATTTTCTGTTCCCAGGGCAGAGAGACTGAAGGCATAAATATTTATTAGCAGGAGTGATGTTCTAGCCCAAGAGTCTGAGATGACAATACGGGAATGATAGAAACTTCTCGGTGACCCGAATATACCCCATGTATTTGGGGTGCAGGCAGTTTGTCACTTGTTTTTCTGCTCACTGAGTCAGTCTCTCATGCACAAAGCATCTACCAAATTTTCCAAACTCAATGTTTGATGTAGAACAGAAGCAAAACACTTGGGCTTGTCCTTTCTTCTTAGCATTTGTTTGCAGCACGTGATCCACATGTGCAGCTTCAGAAAGCATGGGTCTGCTGAGCTGCGAGCGCGTGCTGTAGGCTGTCAGACACGTGTTGGTACTGAGACTTCCAGCATTTTAAGTTTGACAGGAGACAGCCAGCCCATCTTTGGCTGGTGCTGGAGAGAGACAAAGATAGCTGGATGATACTCCTGAGGAGTCAGCTCATACTGATTCAGCTGATGATGGTCAGACCAAAGCCTCTGAACTGTGGAGAGAGGTGGTGGGTAAAGCGCTGTATATTGGGTCTTTCCTTGAGGTTAGAGGGTGAGGAAAATCTTCCCCTTGTGCTTTATCAAAAGGCAGAGTTGCTTTAATGTTTATAGAATTCCCACAGACAGCAGAGTGGAGAACATTTTCTTAGGGCTGCAAAAATGATTGATTTTTAGGATTGGGAAGGGTGGGCAGGTAGAGACATCTCATTTTCCAGCTATGTTTTTAAGGAGCAGCTGAAGGCTACAGAAGCTGCGTGTGCCCATTCTCTTCCACATGCACTGAGATCCCAGAGGATTTACAGGGTGGAAAGCAGAGGCTTGTTAAGCTTGCACGATGTCAGAAGTGTTGACTGTGAAGGAAGGCAAAGGAAGCTGCATTTTTCAAGGTGCTACAAGGGTGTGTTTGTACCCAGGTCCATTGCTCAGGGTGTAACTGCAGGGTTTGCTGGCTGCTTGGGGCTATTTCCCCCCACAGTCAGTGTGGGTTACTGGGAGAGGCAGACGGTAAGAGTAAAAAAGCTATTGGCCTGGTGTATTATGGTAGATCCTGTGTTTCTTGCTAAATACTGCAAAAAGGAAAGGAGGGATTTAAAAAAGAGAAAGAATAAAAACCCTGCTGAGAATGCCATCTTCCTTAAACCCCTGATTTCAGTTTACAGTGGTTTCAGCTTCTCTCTGTGTCCCTGCATACTGAGTATTCACAGCACTCCTGCTCTGTGAAGGTTCACTGGAACTGATTTCTGATGTTCAGAAATGGCAAACAGTACACACACACTGTAGGACATGGCTGTACCTAGCAGGAGGGCAGTTTTCAAGGTCCATTATGTTGAGCCTATAGAAAAAAAAAACCAAACTAGTAAGGAACAGCTCCACCGTTCGAATGCTGCAGTTGTACATGCCCAATTAAACTGTGAGCATGCAGTGAGAAAACTTTGATTAAACTCTGGCCCCAGCCAAATATTCATGCGGTGGCCTGATTGAATGTATTTTTTTCCCCAGGAGTGAAGACATAAGGAGACCTTAGGAAGAAAAAAATCCCTTAAATGTATTAAATTCCCATAGCCATTTAGACCCCCTGCAGCCACATCTCAGAACTTGCCTTTTGATTGGAAGTGTTGTGTTCCCTGCAGCAAGCAAGGAGAAATCACATCATCTGGCCTGAGACCAGTCACACCACGTAGATTTTGACGTTGGGGTCAGAGCTGAATGCACAGGTTTAGGGAGGCTTGTAAAAAAGGACGAAATCACCAAGTGAATTCCAGTAGCGAAAGCCCGCAGCGAGTCTCAGTGTGCTTGTAGGCATTCGCAAGGAAAAGTCTAATTAGTCAAGTAAATGTTTCTTTGGGTGAATGAGCTATAGAAAGAGAAATGCACCCGTTCAGTATGCACAGAAGCAAAGCGTGTTTGTGCAAAGAAGCAGGCAGCTCCAGCCGAGCTGCCGTGGGAATGCTGTTGTTCTTGCAGCTGAGGTGGTTACCGTGGAGTCCAGTGCATTGCTGCGGAACGTACACGAAATGATGGATGGGAAATATGGCAGTGCCTTGGCACTCCTGGGCCAGAGATAGATACCCTCTGGCACTGGGGACACTGTCTGCAGCCCAGCTCTGTTTCCTTTCGGAGGAAGGGAGGGAGGGAGCAAGCCTGGCCCATCAACACAGCGGTGGTCGCTCAGACTCTGCTGATTGCAAGTCATGGGTCTGTTGTGCGGCAATGATGTGTTCCCCAGTGGGTCTGCTGTAGAGGTGCTGTGCTGCTGGAGCAGAAAAGCATCGTTCCAAAGCTTTGAGATGAATTTCTGGTGTGAACTGGCATTATTACAGACTCTGGTGCTGTGCCCTTCATCTCTCACACCTCCAGTGTCAGAGGCCGGGATGCAGTCTCCAACAGTTGCCAGGTCTCTTCTGTAGTCAGTGGGGAGAGAGAGACACATCTCCAGGAACGGATTTATCTCCTTTTAAGATGAGTGTCTAAGATAGAATGGAATGAATCACTCTGAAAATCATATTTGTCTTCTCTAGGGGTCTAGGAAACCTTTTCTATTCCTTTGGTCTAGAGTCCTGCTTTGAGATTGCTCCAACTGAGTCCTCTGGTCGAGGACTGGAGTCTGGATCCTCAAAGGCACCTCAGAACATTTGTCCCCTCCTGCTGTTCATGCAACCAGATATGTAATGTCACTGCCAGGTTACCCACAAGGAACACTACTGTCAGCACATCAGCTTTCAAGAAAAGTAGGGACTGGTTTTGATTTAAAGAGTTTAAGCATCATTTTAACAGTTTGAACCTGAGCTAGTCGAGGTGTCTAGGCCCTTTCCCAGCTGCCTGTGAGTTCACATGTCCCTGTGCTGGACTTCATCAGCAGAAAAGGCAGTATGTGGCCATCACACCGTGTCCTTTACCATAACACATCTCTCCCATGCATTCCTGCAGTCAGCAGATTGGAGCTCCAAGGACTTGCTTGTGTTCAGTAGCACTAGGAAGCAACCAGCTCTTGGAATCATACTCCTTAAAAATGACTATCCTGCCTTTTCCCAGACCGTCGGAGAAAAGGTTCTCCTCTGAGAAGCCTGGATCCAGGTAGTGGCCTGTTACTTACCACCTTACACATCCCTCTTGGAGATGTCCTTTGTATTATCAGGCCATTCCCATCCATACCACTTTCCCTGGATTCTGGTCTAGCCCGTTCAGCTGGGTGTGTTGAGATCGATCCCATGTTACATAGCTACTGCAAGAGCTGGTCTTCCACTGAGATCATGGAGTAGGCTCTCAGACAGAAAATAAGGATGGCTGTTTCAAGTCAGGTTAAACGTCTCACCTACCCCTGTGTCATGTGCCCAGGAGGACAGCAGGGTGAGCCCGCAGTGATGCCTCCCTGGTTCCCTGCCTCCAGCAATCCATCCGTGCCTGGGGGCAGCCTGAGCCAGGAGTACTGCTTTTGCATTTGATGGATGTTCCTTCCTTTCATTTTTCTGGGTGCCTTTTAGCATCCACAGCAGTATATCATCTGCTGAGTGGAGAACTACTGGAGTTTGTTTCCAGCTGCTGTGTGTTAACTGCCACTTGATATCTCTTGCTTGTATAAAATAAGGGCTGGCTGATCCCTATTCGCCTTCTCATCCCACCTGGAATTATTTAACCTTCTCCCAGAGCTGCTGTCCATTGTCTCTCCCTGGCTGCAGAGTTCTGGTCTGTCTAGCTGGTCATTTGATGGAATCTGTCATCCAAGATCTCTTCCTTGAGTGACAGTAGCTAGCTACGGCTCATCATTTTTATTTTTAAAGTTGGGATTGTTTACCTTGTGTGTACCACTTCACTTTTAGCTTCATTTTATTTCAACTGCCATATTTTTGCCATTCAACTGCTGTATTTTGTAATTTAGTGTGGTTATTAAAGTAGAATTTTTAACATAAATTGCATATGATTTTTCATTTATGCCTGTGTTCTCCTGGAGACTGGCTTGTTTGTTTGGAACCTGCTGTAGCCCTTTTAACCAGTCATTAAACAGCTACATTAGAGGAAAAGTGCAGCAGTGTCTGCATTAGAGGAAAGCAGAAGAAATTGCATATGGTTCAGCATTAATATCACTGAATGCAAGGTCTTACAAGCAGCATCCATTTTAAGTACTGTCAAAGTCTACTGAATAGTGCAAAGGAGCAGAATTTTGATAAAACGTTATAACCCTACATATGTTATTTGACCGATTTCTATAAGACAGAGCCTAATTCAAGAATCACATTTTATCACATGCACAGTGTATTAAAAAGAGGTAATGTGCACTGCAGAGAGAAAGCAGAGGCTGGGGAGGAAGCGGCAGTGGCTCACCAAATTATTTTTTTTACTGAGAGCAAAGAGCGATAGTACCTTGCTTTGCAGTCAGTGACTCTACCTTGCATACAAGTGTCTATGTCAAATGATGAGTTGTATTTTTATAGGAAATGGTGTACAAAATACAAACACCAGAAACTGAGAGATGGACGATATCAATTCACCAGTTTGGCATGGTATCTTTCAGTATTTGGTTTCTGATGCTTTGTTCCGTTTTTTACAAAGTGATGGTTCCTTTAGATATTAGACCTAATGTTAGATGTTTGTTTTCCCTGCACAGATCTACCTATGATAAATTCAAATTTACATACACACACACATATATATATGCATATGCATGTTCAATTTAGTTTCTAGCTTCTAGGTGGGAAGAAGTTAACATGTTCGAAAAACAATTTAATTTTCACTGTGGTGCTAAGTAGAGGTAATTCCAACAGGTTTGAAGCTTGCTGTGGAAGGACTTCAAATATTTTTAGCAGTAGTAGAACTGCCTGAATTGGTAGTTTGTCTCTCTCTGAATCCCTTGATGTGCTGTACCGTAGAGTACAACAGTACCCGGATTAGGTTGTGTGCAAGTAGGTGTGATGGAGCGAACTCTGTGTTTGGGGAGCTTTGGGTTTTTGTGAGATTTCAGTGACACTGAAAGGTGCTGCGCTAACAGAAGTACAGGCCTCTTCATTCCTCTCCCACGAGGTACCAGAGAATGAACTCTCCTGCTTAGTCAGCCCTCATACCCTCTGAGCTGGACTTTCACACAGAGCTGGTTACAAGTTTCATAGTTTTAATCATGAGGTTGACTGATCCACTCGGAACTCGGCTGAAACTGTAAGTGCATTTTATACAACACTCCAAAGAGTGATCACATGAAAATGGTTTCAGACTGCTGCCAACCCAAGATGAACTTGAACTGCTGACCCACTCTCCACATTGCATTCCCTGTATCATCCATCATATAAGTCTGATGTTGAAATCTGGTGTTCCAGAGGTACTTTTTGCATACTAAATATGCTTCCAAAGTTCTGTGTTTTGCCCGTGAGTTTCGGCCATTCAAAATACTGTCATGTTCTCTGCTCCCTCTGAATGTGGGTGGGGATGAACTCACCTAACATCCAGTTAGAGAAGAGACTGCATAACTTTTACCTAAACCGTTCTGTTTTGTTTCCTTTTTCTTTACAGGATCCAGCAGCTGCATCTATTTCGGACCGAGATTGTGATACAAGAGAGGGAGAGACTGTAGCCATGAACTATAAGCCGTCTCCACTTCAGGTGAAATTAGGTGAGTCTTTGCTGATGGAGAGTGAAAAGGTTGAATCAAAGGTCTGAAATACAGTGAAGTGCTGGTGGGATTGTATGCAGATCTCCGTGCATGTGGCTGAGCATGCCAGCTCAGCTCAAACAACTCAGAGCAGTTTTTGTCTGTGATTCTGCTGCTGAGGGGACTGACCTACAGACATGTAAGGACACTGTATTTCAGCTATGGTAGAAGAAGGAAGCTGTACCTTGAAAGGGAGGCACAGCTTTTTAAACCTGCAGATTTTTATCAAGCTAAGATCAAGGCTTGGCCAGATAAAGAGGGACTGTAAAAAAAAGAAGACAGAATAGCTGCAAACAAAAGGCAAAGGATCAGAGGCTTGAGCCACTACCAGGAACAGATAGAGCTGTGTTACTGTGAGATGGAGGGCTTGTAGGTTTGTATAAATTCACTCATGCTATTTCTGAGAAGTACTTTTTAAGTTCTGGAAGCAAAAATCATCCAAGTAGCACAATATGCTCTTCCTCTCTGAGCTAATGCTTACAAAAGGACCGCAATCTACACGACTGTCCTGCCTACCACTATTGTGCCACACAGCTTCAAGAACCTGATGAGGGACAGGTCAAAGGAATAGTATGCTTTTTGCTCAGAGCATGGATAAAAAAAAAATGGGAATTTAAGTCTGGAAAATTTCCTAATAGGAGCAGAAAGCAGTACCCTAGTTGTCTTTCACATTAGAACAAATGGCATTGAGAAGATGCTGCTGGAGCTGCTTGAGGGTGACTATGCTGTGTTGGGGGAGGCTCTGAAAGAAGTGTGTGCCCAGATACTCAGTGGAACAGCGCCAGCCCCTACCAAGTGAGTGGCAGGGAAGGTCGGCAGACAGCTAGGTTTGAAGAAGATTTGGGAAAGTTTGGGCATTGGTGTGTGATAATGAAGAGGTGTTCTCGATAGATAGGTTTTACCCAAGGACCTGCAGTACTGCCACAAACACTAGTATTGGCCTCATTTATAAGAGAAGCCATAAAGAATCACCAGGAAAAGGCTGGGCAGTGCTTGTGAGGTCTCAAGGCTCTGCCCAAGTATATGGTAAAGTGAATAATCAGACAAATCAGGTCATAGCAGTGCAGAAACGAGTGTCACAGAGTGCACCCATGGACAGCAAAGGAAAATAAAGTTGTTGAATAGGTGAGATCCCACTGAAAGAGTGACTAGGAAGGCCAATACTGAAAGTTGTGTATGCAAACACAGCAAGGTTAGCGCAAAGTGGAGGACCTTGAGCTACTGATACAGGATATGAGCAAGTGCATTGGAACAGTAGATCTGTCCTGCAATTGTCCTGCATTGCAGTCATGAATACTCTTAAAACCCGTAGCTGCTTTTCAGGAAAAGACAGGGAGCAGCAGTATGTGTTAATGACAGCCCAATTCACAGTTTGGTAAAAGATTATCACTGCCAGCATGCCATATGCCACCAGGATCCTTTTTCACTGCCAAGACAGTTCTGTAATATTATTAGAGAGACTTATTTTTAAGTCTCTCTAATAGTTTTAAATTACTATTGCAATCATTGTTTTGGATAATTTAAAATCAGGAATCAGGTTGGAGAGCAAGGATACTATTTGGTAAGTCTCAGATATTCTTGCATTTCTGGGCAGTAAAAATACCCTCCAGAGATTCGCTAATGTGACAGGAAATGGTGCTGGTTTAGACTTGGCTTTGGTAAGTCATGAGGACGTTATGTGAGGATCACAGGAAATAGATTTAGATTCAGGGATAACCAGTTCCATTGATGCAAATTAAAAGAAGAAGTAATTTGAGGTAGGTCTGTAACAAATCTCAATTTTATAAACTAAGTGCTTAAGCAAACCCAACAGATTGAGAAACCCAGGAACTCAAAACACATCAGGTAGTGCTGAAGGAGAAAGTATCAGAAGAAAGGGCATTGTTGATGGGGTTCTCCAACAGTCATTTCATTTATATGTTCATTGACAACTTTGACGCAAAAAGAGTCAGCAAAGAAAATTTAATCATAGCATATTTGTGAGACATCAGTACAACAAAGACTCAGAAATACCGTAGAGAAAAAGCATGAAAACTGGAATAATAGAAATAAGAAAAATATGACAGGAGAAACTCAATCTGTGGTCATCTGGAATTTACTAACTGGAGGTGACTAAGGAAGAGGAAGCCTATTACATTAGTTGATTGCAAGGTAACCAATTAAAATGGACTAATACGTGAAAATATGCCATAGACACATTTCTGCAGAGTTCACCACCTTTTTTCCAAGGACCAAATGCAACAGAATGATTAGTCTTTCTGTCAGAACTGCTGCTTTTCCACGTAGGGAAAATTTTATTTCATTTAGCCACTGCTGAGTGCTACTATCCACCAGTAAAGAGGCAAAGGGAGGTATTGGAAGAGTCTGAACAGTTCTTGTGGTAGATATAGAATCATAGAATTATAGAATGGTTAGGGTTGGAAGGGACCTTCAAAGGTCATCTAGTCCAACTCCCTGCAAGGAGCAGGGACATCCCCAACCAGATCAGGTTGCTCAGAGCCTCATCCAGCCTGGCCTTGAATGTTTCCAGGGATGAGGCATCCACCACCTCTCTGGGCAACCTGTTCCAGTGCTCTACAACTTGCAATGTAAAAATTTTTTTTCCTAATATGTAATCTAAATCTACCTCCCTCTAATTTAAAACTATTACCCCTCATCCTATCACAACAGGCCCTACTGAACAGCTTCTCCCCATCCTTCTTGTAGGCCCCCTTGAGGTACTGGAAGACCACTATCAGGTCTCCTTGGAGCCTCCTCTTCTCCAGGCTGAACAGCCCCAACTTTCTCAGCTTGTCCTCACAGGAGAGGTGCTCCAGCCCTCTGATCATCTTCGTGGCCTCCTCTGGACCTTCTCCAACTGGTCCATATCCTTCCTATGTTGGGGGCTCCAGAGCAGGACGCAGTACTCCAGGTGGGGTCTCACCCGAGCAGAGGGGCAGAATCACCTCCCTTGACCTGCTGGCCACACTCCTCTTGATGCAGCCCAGGATGCGGTTGGCCTTCTGGGCAGCAAGGGCACATTGCCAGCTCATGTTGAGCTTCTCGTCCACCAGCACTCCCAAGTCCTTCTCCTCAGGGCTGCTCTCCATCCATTCTCTGCCCAGCCTGTATTTCTGCCTGGGATGAGATGTAAATTGCCAGGACCTCCTTTCCTGCTAGTGCTTCTGCCCAGTGAATACTCAGTGTTGACCACAATATGCTTATGTGGTCGGCACTGAAGGTAATAGTGAGTGAAACCGACCTGCTTAAGGGGAATTGTCTTGGAAGGCTGACGAGCATCTTCCTGCCTTGCCTCCAGAGTGAAGTCTGCTCAGACACCTCTCTTACTGCCTGTGCAAACAGCTTGCCTCTTTAATTAGGTGAACACATATCTAGTGGCCTTTGACTCACTACTCTTAGCCATACCCAGAAGAGCTCGAAGTTACCTGGGGCAAAACGATACGAACGATATTGTCTGTAGCCAGTGTAATATGCCTTTAATCCACATCAACCCCTGCTGCTGTTATTCTTAAAATCTGCCCAGCCTTTACAATTTTCAAGCAGTTTAATGGCTCGCATCTCCCAGCTCTGGCCTCTGTTCCTCCAGCTACATTTTTTAGTCTCTTCTGCTTTAAGCTTGTCAGGATGTGGATCTCTTTAAGGCTAGAAAAAGTTAAGGTAGTATATAAATGTTTAATAGCTTAACTGGCAGAGCCATTGTTGGGGCTGGTAGCAACTGGGGTTTTAATCCTACTGCAGGTTTTCCATATGGATAGTGGCATTTTTCACTGTTAAATCAGAATCAATTCTTCAAATGTCAAATGCTCTGATGGCAGGTTGATAAATGTCATTTTTCACTCTGTGATCAAATGTGATTCATGTGTAAATCTCATAGGTGCTTACTGGAAGCTTGGTTCCAGTGAGCACAATTAAACACGAACCCATCATGAATGTAACTTTTGCTTCCTGAGCCTGCAATGACTGAAGTGTAACAGAAAGACTGTGTTATGCTGCACATGCTGAACACAGACTTGTCCTGCTGGCTGAATGGTCTTTTGCTTGGTTGTTTCTCCCCCTCTGAATCAATACATTTCTCCATATGTTTGCTTGGGGAGTCAGTTAGTTAGAAGAAAAACTTCACAAGTGGCTTATATTTCTAGTGACTTCCTAAAGGTTACACCTGGTTTATAAGTGGAACAATAAAACATTTAGCTTGCTGCTGGGGCTACATCAAAAAAGAGGGGAACCTCACACCAAGGGGAAATAACCTATCCCAGTTCATGTAGTTCATCATCTTAAAACCTTATTGATATTATATCCATATTAATTACGTATTTCTTACTTTTCTAACACTCTCACTTTGTCTTTCTGTCAGGAAAAGGCTCAGCCATGCTTCTTTCTTTCTTTCAAATCTCTTGAAAGGGAGGCTTCCAACAGCAGAGTGGGGGTGGGGAGGTCCATTAGTGCTTAGGAGATGTCTCCAGCACATCCTTATTAGGGGGCATATCCAGATGGAGCACATACCACAAGCCTTTTGAAAACAGAAGAGAGTTGTGATAAGGAGAGAGAGAAACAGAATAATCCCCAAGTGTAAATCTCAGAGGCTCCGTATGCACTGGAAGGCAATGGATCCTCTTGGGATGCCCAGGAGAAGAGATATTATTTTGATGAAGCTTATGCCATCTGTTTTTCTATTTTGCATTTTTAATTTCCCTTCTCTGCGCTGAAATCCCCATCCAGACAGTCTGTCTGTCTTGTCTAGCAGTCCATGACATGACGGTTTGTGGTAAGACAGAACGGGCAACATGGCAATTGGTTGGAGTGCTGCAAAACAGGCGACAGTGATGAGGGATTGTGGCAGTGGCATTTTCATCAGCACATCCACCACACCAGAGGCTTGGCAGTAAATCTCCTGCATCCTGTCTACAGATGTCTACAGAGGAAGATAAGGGAGAGAAGCAAACAGACAGAGACACTCATAGCAGACTTCCCTTCAAGAGACCTGTAGCCTTAGATGTCAGTACCTCCTCTCCTTGGACTACATAGAGCTTCTTTTGTAAAAAAAATTACCTGAATTGCAAATGTAGTGGATAATTTTCCTGCTTTCCTAACTACTGTTTTGTTCCCCTCCAAGCTTAGATCTCACGCTGGTGTTTATCTGTGCTGGTTCTGTGCAGGGCGAGGGGACTATGGTGGCAGCATCTGCAAGAAGCTGCTGGAAGTTTCGCCATTGTCCAGCCAGGTCTAGGCTGGACCCACCGCTGGCCAGGGTAGCGACAGCCAATTGGTGACAGCAATAATGCCTCTGTGAAAATGTATTTAAGAGGGGGAAAATAATTTTTAAAAAGAAGCAGAAGCGGGGGCAGAGACGGGGAGGCATGATCCTTGTGGGCCTTGCCGCCCTCACCCTCTGGCCTCCCCCCCGGGCGGCCGACTGGGCCCGACTCGGCCCGGCCCGGCTGCAAGAAGTGGAGAGGAGAGGAGATGTGAAGAGAACCTGAGAGGCGTCTGCCTGAGCCGGCTGTGAAGAATTTCTGGTGAGAGGAACGGCTGCAGACGCCGAGGGCAGTGCAGAAGCAGGGGAGCAGTAACGCTGCTCCCGGCAGAGATTCCCCTGCAGCCCGTGGTGCAGCCATGGTGAGGCCGGCTGTGCCCCTGCAGCCCATGGAGGCCCACGGAGGAGCAGAGATCCCCCTGCAGCCCATGGAGGCCCACGGAGGAGCAGAGATCCCCCTGCAGCCCATGGAGCCCACGGAGGAGCAGAGATCCCCCTGCAGCCCGGGGAGGACCCCACGC
>WHYT01017338.1:588769-632227 GCA_009806455.1 Tetrax tetrax
CGTGGTGCAGCCATGGTGAGGCCGGCTGTGCCCCTGCAGCCCATGGAGGCCCACGGAGGAGCAGAGATCCCCCTGCAGCCCATGGAGGCCCACGGAGGAGCAGAGATCCCCCTGCAGCCCATGGAGCCCACGGAGGAGCAGAGATCCCCCTGCAGCCCGGGGAGGACCCCACGCCGGGGCAGGCGGAGGCCTGAAGGAGGCCGTGGCCCGTGGAGGGCCCGCGCTGGGGCAGCTGTTTCAGTGGGACTGCACCCCGTGGAAAAACGACCCACACCAGAGCAGTTCATGGACTGTAGCCCATGGGAGGGACCCCACACTGGAGTAGGAGAGGAATACTAGTGATACTAGTCAGCCCCATGAGGAGAAGCAAGGGTCATGATGTTGCCTTTGGTGTAAGCTGCTGTAGCTCAATTACATAATTCACGATCCTAACCAGAAACTTTCCTTGATTCAAGAGGCAGGAAGCTGTTGTAACACTAACAGAGCAGAGCTATTTCATTAAGTAATGAGATACTAACACTTTCCTCCTGCCAGCTGCATTGTAGGATGTTGCTTTTTTTTCTCTAGGAGACACAGTGTCAAATTGCTTTTAGAGCAGGTCAGTCACAGCCCAGCTACCACTGGGAAGGAAATTCTGCTCAACACAATCCTGGACCTGTTGGTAGGGTGGGCATACCCTTGAGTCACCCCAGCCTGACCTTTTGGCTTTCTGTTTGACAAGGAGATGAAAGCAAGTGAATGGCCATAGCAGAGCCCAAGCCAAGCAGATGGGTCAGGGAGAGGTGAAGGATGTCTTGGTAGAAAAAGCCATTCTCTAACAAATGACCATGGTCCTCATTGTCCAAGGAGAGCTCGCAGATCAGACCAGCAAGGCTTCTTGTCTGCTTCTGCTTCTTCTTATATCAGTCCCACCTCTCCATGTGAGATGTTGTCCTTGAATTTTGCAAGATGCTGTTGCTGGTCCTGTGTAAGCTAAGAGTCTTGCTGTTGATCAGTAGAAGGGAACACTTTGGTACCCAGAGCTGGAAAGCAGTATATGGAGACATGAACAGTGGCAGTGTAAAACCATGCCCTGATGAAATGGGCCCAATCCATATCTGTTGCTCATCACTCCATCACTGTGCTCCTCCATGTGCAATCATCCTAAGATTTTACTTGGTGACAGCAGAGGAGTTCGTATCTCTGGCTTCCACAAGTCTCTACTGAGGGGTGGCAATTCAGCGTGGGGACACCAGTTAGGTGCATCCACTTCCAGACACCGAATTATTTTATGTGTGCTATTTTATTAATTCTTGCTTGTTAACAAACAAGGTACTAAAAAACCTCAAGCAAGTAACTGGAGTGATGTTTGCTTAGAGCAAGCAACTCTGGTTGGTCAGAAAGCAACAGAAACCTCATTGCGGTGTGCTTGACTTGGACAAAACTGAGGATCTAATTCATGGCTGGGCCCCATCTTGGTAGAGACTGAAGTGAACACAGGAGGTAATCCATTTCGCGACAGAGGCAGATGACACAGGCTATGGTGTTAGCTCCTGCCTTCCAGCCTGTTGCTGGGCTTTCATGGCAGATACTGAATTGCTCTATGATCAGGGAGGAGTAGTACTGGGAATATCAGTCAATCTGCTGAGAACTACAAAGCCCTCAGGGTTCACCATAACAAAAATGTGGAATTTTACAGATGGTCTCTAATCCCAGTAAAGGACAGGCTGCCTGTATCTCCCCATGTTGCTCCTGAAAATGATCTTTCAATTTGTGCAGTTATTTAATCCCCTGCTCCTAGAATTGGGTGTGGGTTCAGAGCTTGTTTTAAAGCATCTCCATCGAAAAGCCACAAAGCGTGCAGCAGAGCATCCTATCCCATTGCTGTTCAGAAGATTGCCTCGCTCAGAGGTCCCCTTCCAGGGCTGCTCTTGCCACAGGTCAAGATGAGAAACTGGCCCTGGGAAATGCAGTCGCAAACAGAGCAGGCAGCAAGGATCTTGTGTAGGCTGAATGGCTCGGTACCTGCCTGCATCTGTGGCTCCTTTTCTACGTTGTCTCTTCCCAGTCTGCTTCATAGCTTGTGACTTCTAAGCTTTTCATACAGAAAAGAGAGTAATGAGAGGACGTTGTAGTAGACTGGACAAATCAATGCCATTAGTGTATCCTTTTGTCAGTACTTCAAGTACTGCACTATTCCCAGTTGCTCTTCTGTAACAAGGCGATTAATGCTAATTAGGTACAGCAGCTGTTGTTTCTGGGAAGAAGCTCTGTAGGTAAATTAGGGAAACATTTTATAAAAAAAAGCTGTAACTCTTAAGCTAGGTCCTTAGGTTCCAGCTCTATTGACAAAACTCCAGATTTCCATATCCATAACTGTTTGCATGGTGACCTCAAGTGACATCATTACCTTAAGTGCACAAAGCCATTTTCCTCCCCTGGGAGCACCCATTTCCTTGAACACAGCCTGTACTTTGTACGAGGGGAATGAGTAATGTGGAATCCAGAGCGCAGTGGCAATATAGCACTGCTATTGATTTTCTTCATGAAGATAGAAGTGCAGCCTACCACTTGGAGGTCTCCTGGGGCTTGGGAGGAATTTATTTAAACATTATTTCATGTGTTATTACTTTTTCCATTTGTAAGAGAAATTGCTTACACAGATTTATTGTAGCATCCTTCCTGTAGGATATCTCCAGGCTCTTCTTAGAGGGGACGAGAGAGTGAACAGCTGCATCATGTTAAGGACAGAAGGGCTGCCTGCAGACAGAGTAGCAAAGATGAGGGCAGAAAAACAGTTGTGACAGACATATTATTGCAGATTAGTCAGAGGAGAGAGAGAGGGGCAGAAAGGAAGAGGTGTGTGGGACACTGCAGCTGATGTAGGCTCAGATGAACAGTAAAGTGAATAAGAGACACTGGCACAGAGCAATTCACTAGAGTTCAGCCGAGAGCTCTGGGCAGGAGGCAATGTGTAAGTGCGTGAGACAGAGCAAAAGGAGATACCAATCAGCAGGTCTCAGGGGCAAAGCATGAGCATGTGAACATGAGCATGATGTGGCACGATGTTCACCAAACAAGCTTGGTCTTTCTGTTACTGCAATTTGCTTGATTTGTTATACCACCCCACCAGAGCCTTACTGGCCTTCCCAGCCCTCCACCATCATATATGCACCTCTCCCATGGCAAGTTACTGGGTACCCACACGTCTTGCAAGCCAGTAGACACCCACCCACTCACATCTTGTGTTGCACACACCACTCTTAGCTACTATGCCTTGAAATAAAAATTCATGAAGGAGGAGGCTGCAAGGGAACTGAAACATTTTGTTGGGTATTATGTGGCCATCCTTCAGCCACTCCAAATTTTTACAGTACCTACAAGTCTGATAGTCTAGTATAGAGAGCTAATCTTGAAGATCTGCTTCTACACAAATTATTACTTTATAATGGGAATGGACCAAAGCGTCTAGAGTCTGAGTGGGGGTTTTGTGCCTGAAGCAGGCCACCAGACCTGCAAATTACAGCTTCTCTTCTTTGCCCTGACCTACCATAATCTATCACCTCAAATACATGACGCAGCTCAGAAGGTTGTGAGGCAAAACAACTTAAGCAAATTACTGAGATAGAAGGGAGGAAAAATTTAGTAATTGAAGTAGTGATGAGAATAAAAACTACCTGGTCTACAAAGCCTAACCACAGCAGTGATAGGCCAGTGGTCTGTTCAAAGATCTCATTACACGGACACGGTACGTATGACTCTCATCAGTTTTGTATGAAGTACCTAGAGAACTGGTTTAAAGAAGAGTGATGTCCCCAGAGGTCATTTACACCTTGTTCCTGATGTTAAAAAGATTAACATCAGCTGAGTTAACAAGACTGCCTGCTCAGATGCTGGCACCTTTGACAAAATCAGCACGGGAAAGGGCAGTAGTACTGTTTTCTGACTTTTCAGAGCCTTGTGTCCTTAAATGTAGGTTCTGCTTGTTCCTCTGGCCCACTGCAGAGGAACATTTCCCCAGTTCTGAATTACTCAGGTGCTACTATTTCTGTAATTCCTTCTGATGTCTCCATAGGTAGGTGAGTTTCTGCACAGCACTCAAAGGAAGCAAGTAGAGCCTGGTGTAATTAATGTAGACTGGCTCCAGAACAGACTGCAATATCCATGGACAGAATTGGATGATGCATTTTTTTAATGTGTTTGATTTATTAATGATGAGCCTTAAACTGTACCTGATGGATAATTGAATTTGTTCTGACTGTTCAGTGATGTGGGTTCACCCTTTGTCTTCCCTGTGCTGCACACTCAGCTCTTAACTGGGAAAGGTTACTGTCTGCTTATTGAGTGTTGGCGCTGAAGTGCTCTGCCAGCAGATAAGGCTCTATTGAGCAGAAATAACACACACTTCTCTAAGGGAAGTAATTTGTGCTGGTATAGGAAGTTCACTGCAATTCTGTTTTTTAGCTGCTATCTTTATGCACAGAGGATGTTCACAGCACCCTGAAAACTTCTTGTTGCTTCTCTGGGATCTTAAAGAGTCCTTTGGAGACTCAGAGCTCAGAAAAACACACACACCTTGGTATGCAACAGCAGGAGAGCAGAAATTATTAGGATGTCATCAATATAATGTCTCCTGTCAGTAGCAGAGTCCTTGTTAGGTGACAGTACCAGAGTGCCCTTGGATGCAGACCTCGTCTGAGCATGAACACAGAAACATCCAGGGATTCCTTCCCTGAGCCTGGGGACAGTCTTGGCTCCAAGCATAGCACACTGGGTTGTGCCCAGCTGTGCACAGCAGAGCTCCAGTGTGCCAGGCCCAGCAAGTAACGCAGCTAAAACACCATCTGCTTGGCCAAGCTCTTAATATGTCAGTTAGGGAGATATGCTGAATGAAATGGTGAAGAGGTGGGGTAGAAGCAGCAGCAACAAACTAAGCACGTTTTTTGCCAGTTAGCACAGTCATGTCCATCGGCTGCAGTTCAGAGGTCTGCGGAGGAGCAATTCTCAAAAGCAGGGGGCAGCACAGAAGAAACCATGGAGTTTTCTTCTGTGGCTCTTCATGGAGGGAGAGCTGATTGAAGCAGGTCATGGAGCAATATGGGCCTGTGCTGGGCGCACACAAAAGAGCCTGTTCCTAGGTTGGCAGACTGGTAGAAGCAACTCTACTGCAGCTTCATCTGTTCTCAAGATCTTAGCTTGGGGTCAGAGATACCACCAGCGTCTTACACCAATGAACAGCACTGCTTTACAGAGAAAGTTTAGGAATTAAGCTGCACTGGAGATGGTGGGACTAGTTGTGCAAAGAGGCCTCTGGATCTTGCAAGTCCTGGCTGGGACTAGGAGGGAGCTTTGCCTGTTCCCTGACAGTCGCTTCACCCCTGGGAGTAACAAGGTGGTCACTGCTCCAGGAAAGACCACAGCTCGTACCAGTCACAGCCTTTCCACTCTGCTGTGTGCAGAAAGCCTTCTGGCACTCTCCTCCTTGACTTTGAAGGCTCAGGCTTTTGGCACAGCTCTTTTCTTGATCCGCTTGGCAGTCATTCTCAATAAAGCAGCTCTCACTGAAGGAAAATAAAGTCATTTTTATAGATGCCACATATTTACCAAGATAAGATTTTATTTAAGAAGTTGTAAAGTCACAGCAGTAATTGGACAGTCTGATCCCATTTCTCCAGTTGTTAAACACAGCTATCCGTCAAAAAGCTTTAATTACTGCCTGAATCATGGCTGAATACCTAGTGCTGAGGGTAGGGATTTATTGCATCGTTCATGGAAATGAGACATCTACTACTGTGCAAAATAGCTGTAGTCTCCATTCTGAACCTTTTTTCCAGAACAGAAACTGGGAATTGTTCGTCAGATTTTAAACCGTATGAGCATTCCCCAAAGCCCCTCTCTAAATTAACTTATAGAAAGTGCATACCCCGTAGATACCATTTGTGTCCTTTCTCCAGGTCCAGTTACAAGGGGAGAGGAGGGGTAGCAAGCACATTGTTGTCAGACAGATCCAAGTCTTCATGTCACTGTTATCTGTTTGTCTCTGCATCCAGCCTCAGCACTGGACTCCTGTTCTCTCCACTCTGCTTTGCAAACTGCTCCTCTTCCAGGCTTCCTTCCACTTTCATTAGCAGTGAAATCATCTACCCTCGCTTTTTAAGACTGCACAGCAGAGCCATTGCTTCTCGCTGACTCCTGCCTTCCTCTTGATGTCCCTTTCACCTGTGAACTCTGCCTAAATCTTGTTATTTCTTTCTCTTAACTCTCTGCCTTTTTTTTCCCTCTCACCACTTTCCTTGAGAAGAGCTTGAACTGATTCAGCCGAAGCCTCTGTGAATAGGGAACTGTTTCAACTCTCTTGACTTGTGAAGTGCTGCTGTTTGTAGCACAACAAAATAAATCCTCTAGAGAGTTTTAAGGCAGTTCTGCTGTAAAACCAAACCCATCATGTTATGTTTGCTATAACTTTGAATTTTTCTATCTTCTGCTCTAAATACAAGACAATCCCCGCTTTTCCCAAACAACCTATATACCCTAATTTTTGCTCACTGCTGTGAAGCTGCTACAATCGAGTCAGCAGGTGTTGATGTCTCTTGGAGGAATGATGCATTTCTTCTGTCTAGCTCAGTAGTCTGAAGCTCATGAGCTTAAAAGTCCTTTCTGCCATGAGTAGATGGTGAGATGGCTGTGAGAAGGAAGTTTAATTACACCAGGTGTTTCAGAGCTGCAGGCTGCTGGCAGCCCCTTCGCTGCAACAGAACTCTCAAGTAACACCAGCCACTCCATGCCAGAAAACAGCTCCTCTCTGTCCCCTGTCCCTACCCAGCCTGGAAGTAAAAGCAGATTTTCAAAAAAAAAAGGTTTGCTATGATATATTTTAAATACTGGTTGTAGGATGAGGAACTTGAGAGAGGAGACGAATAGTATAAGTGAGACATTTGTACTTTGTGTAAGTTTATCTGAGAAACCGTGTTTGACATATTAAATGATATTGTACTAAAAATATGCCTTCAGCAAGGCTAGCATATTTAATTTTTAAAGTGATGTTGTCAGGCATAAGTAGTTTGAGTTCAGAATGGAGGCTGCTTTTAAAATCGAGATTTCCAGGTTTTGCCTACAATTTTTAAAGAAGAAACAAGTGTTTGGGGCTTAAACTCCCTAGTAAACTCTAGCACTATTTTTTTTCTTGTAAGTTCACTAAAAGAATGTGTAATTGATTGTTCCAAAACTGTTCACAAATTCATGTCTAATTTACAAGGTGGTTTTGGTTACAAAAAGTTGGGGAGGCACACAAAACAGGTGTGCCTTTTTTAGCTGCAGACTTTCAGGCAGAACATGGAAGACTCAAAGTTCGATTCCTTTTTCTGCCTGAATGCTTTAACTACCAGGTGAAATGTGGCTTTATGCAGCTGTTGATATGTGGAGCAGAGTGATGCAAAATGTGAAATCAAAACTTAGACGTAACTATTTCTGTGCAGACAAATGTTATGTTTTTAATTCTTCCCAGCTCACATAGCAGACTCATTTCTGCCTACATGTAGAAGAGCTATGATACACAACAGACCCCGAATTTGGCTTTGGGTCCTTTGGGTTTTGCTATCTTTTGTTGAAAGGGGATGATCAGTAACACAAGGAGGTGATCTTAGCTCCTTTATTGCCAATATTCTTTTTTCTGTCTGCAATTGGACATTCCTGGGTACCCAGGAGTTTCCACTTCCCTAGAAGGTGTCATGACCACATTAGAAAAGGCTATGGCTGCTCTGAGTCTCATTGACTCGATGAATTGAAGCATTTCCAGGGAGTCTACAGGACATTCATTTGACCTAGAACGGCTGTAATCTCCTTTACTTCAGGGCAGAGAGAGAAAGAGAAAAGGGCAGGAGTAAAGGTGGAAAAGACAGTGCCAGCTGTGTGCATTTACCTTGTAATTACCATCAGATGGGAGATGACCAGGATAATCTGGAGAGTTGTAAGAAGAGTGGAAAAGCTTGACATGAAACTTCCTCTGTGTTAGTGAGAAATGATACAGAATCCTAGACCGGTTTGGGTTGGAAGGGACCTTTAAAGCCCATCCAGTCCAACCCCTCTGCAAGGAGCAGGGACATCTTCAACCAGATCAGGTTGCTCAGAGCCGACATATCAACATGCTAGAGTTGGCAATAAATTGCCTGTAGCATCTAGTGGGTACTTCATTCCCAACATGTTTCTTTTCTCACCTTAATCACCTTAAGGAAATCCTTTTTCACCATGATGACAGTAAAGCAGTGGAGAACTTTTTCCAGGGAGGTAGTGTCATCTCTGTCCTTGAAGGTTTTGAAAACCTGAATTAATAAAGCCTGAGCAGCCCAGTCTGATCCCATAGCTGGTCCTGCGTTGAGTCGGGTGTTGGGCCAGAAAGCTCCTGAGGTCCCTTCCAACTTGAAGTATCCTGTGAACCTATTCCTAGTTAGGACTTCAGTTATTTTTTTAGATGTCATATACTTTCTACTCAGTACTGAAAAAGCTAAGTCCTATATAGTTTTTGTCTTGGGTTCCCAACACAAACATGGTAGGATTTGCAGAGGTAGACTTCGGTAGCTTGCGTGCACTGGCACAAAGCAGTCCTCTTCCATAAGCAAAGAAAAGAAACCTGATTGCTGCTTAATTTTCACTCCATTATAAATGTTCTTCTTTTTCAACTTTAATTATTGCTCCCTGTTCTTTCTCTTTAATTCACCAAACCTCCTTGATTCTACAGTGATTGTGTTTAAGAACATATTAAAACTAATTTTCTCCTTTGCTTGTGTCTCTTACTGACTCCAGTGCACAGACAGGGAAATTTCTTCTTTTACAGATGTGTTTCCTGACTTGTATTTTATCCACGGTTCTCAATGCTGAGTGATCTTTTAATACCAGCAAGCAGCTGATTTCTCGTACTCACTATGTCCTAGCAAAACAAGGGCATTCACAGGGTGTAGTGATGGAATATTACAAAGCAGAACCAAATTCAAGGTGGTTGTGCCCATGTTCATGTGAGGTACAGTACAGGTGGCAGTCAAGCAGCTGCTAAGCTACACCTCCATTTTCTAGACTAACTTGAGCTCCTCTTGGTGTTGGTGTTGTATTAGCCAGCCATTGGAAAAGGCACTTAAATCTTAGATTGGCGGAGATATTTTTTTTCCTGCTGTAATTTGGATTCCTAAGAGGACTTCACAGGAAAAGATCACAACCCAGAGGCTGGCTGTCACACACAGATCCCTGCCTGCTCTGTGCCACTAATATTTATGAGAAAGAACAGAAGAAAAAAAAAGTGAATGAATCCTCTCATCCCGTGTGTATTTCCCATTTGCATCCCATGCATTTTTTCTGTAGACAAATGGATTTTAAGCAGAGAAAGTTAAAATTCATCCTGGAGAATGAAGTCTACTATTTTAATAACTTGAAAAACATTGGGTTTATCTTCTTTTGAGGATTTTAGGGCAAGAGTGGAGGCAGTGGGCAAGTTTTCAAGACTTTTAAAGGTGTGGAGGCTGCCTTGGGTAAAAATGAATGCTTGTCTGGAGCAAACTGATGTGTTGCCTGTAGCACAGAAGTAATTTCTCTTTCATTGTCTTGGGGTTTGGAACAAAATGGTTCTTATGAAAAGCTAATTGTTACATCTAACAAGGTTACAGAACAGTACTAAAATTTTTTAAAGGTAGGATACACCATAAGAGCAACTTCTCAGTTGCTCAGTTGGATTACAGACCAGCTCTGTAATCCAGAGGCAGAATCACAGAATAGTGAAAAATTAAGCAGAGAATATTTGAGGTTCTAAAAATGAAGATTTGTCAGTACTTTTTTTCTGGTCCTTCAGCTCAGTAAATTATTTACTCAGGCTTCCTAAATACTCATCATGTAGTTAGTGCTCAAGAGGGCTCTTAGCAGTGGTTAACAAGCAGGGCTTTTGAAAGGCTGAGTACTCCGAGCTGTGCTGTGTGGAGGAAACAGGGTTATGTTAGGTGGAAGGAAAGGGTAAGTAGTGGCATGTCATGATTTCTAAATGGACACTGCTGTAAAACCTGTTCTTTGGGGCAGTCCTTCAAAGCCTCTGGGGTTTGCTACATATAGATCCCTGTGCCAGTCCAGTAGTGTTGAGTGAATTCAAGTGGTGGCCTTGGTCCTTAGCGGTTTCCGTAAGGAGAGTGCTCCATGGGCACCATCTGCCCAGGCATTGACTTTTGCTTTGTTTCTTCACATGGAGACTTTTTGCTTCACTTGGAGACTGTCACATGTACATGGCAAATACAAACTCTCTCAGGGCGATGCCTTGCCAGGACCCCAGCACCTTGCACCGTCATTGGTAAATGATGGCTGAGCTTCCTGAGGTCTGTGGCAGATGATGTTATGAAGCCAGCAGTGAATCCTAAGTATGATTTTTCTCAAGGTCAACCAGAGTAAGCAGAGTGCATTTAACACTGCAAGTAAAGTAAGAAAACCATACAGTCACTGTCCCAGCCACCACGGACTTTCCAGTGAGCAAGTGTGGTAGGTCTAACCCCCAAGTCTGCCTTTCTGTGTTACTGGAATTTGCTATTGCAAAGCACTCTCACCAGCACAGAAACACCAGAGGCACTTTGTTGGGGTTCTCATTTATTCCAATTCACTGCTTTAAGCATCAAATTGATGCCATTTACAGAAAAAAAAAAGACTTTGTGCGTCTAGTTTACAATACCATACTCGCCATAGGAATGTGGAAGAGCAATGGCTCTCTCTGCCTTTCCCACCAGACTTTGCTGCAGAGATGATGCTGTCAGAGTTGCTCTGACAGCTTTGTCACAACGTGGTCTGGAGAGGAGATGCAGCTTGCTTTCCCTTATATTTTACTGGGCCCTGGAGACATGGTAGGAAGAAATCTTGTTTCTGTCATTGGACTGAGCCAATGTGTCTTAAGGCACCTGGGGAGAGATGCAGGGGGTAGAAAAATGCCAGCTTGAGTTGATTTGTGTTTCTCCTCATTTTTTTTATCCCTGTGAGCTCAAAGTCAGGACACATCCCCTCAGTCGGATGACTTTGCCAAGTTGTACATTGGGTGATTGGAAAATGATGATTCTTTCTCTCATTCTCCCAGTGCATGTGCTGCCCAAGGAGAGACTCTGTTAAGACAGCTCAGCAGATGCCAGTGTCCCCAAATTTTCACTTAAGTGCCATCTTTGGAAAGGATAAGGCTGTTAGTCCCTAGGCTTCCTCCACATCTCTACGGGTGCTGACCTGGAGAGAAGTTAAAGGGTTTTTATTCTCTGAAGCTTGGTTTTGCCCTTTGTTTCACCTCACAAGTGCAGCTGTTAGCAGCCACAAAGGCCTGTTGGAAGCAGAGTGTTTTCTGCCACCCTTCTGCTCTGCTCACAGCTTTTCCTGGTCCTTTTTGAGCACTAACTGTGCCAGCATCAGTGGGGTGGAGAGACTGTCAGGAAATCTGAGTGTTAAAGCTATTTCTGTTTGGGTCTTGGCAAAAGCCAGACTCTATCCAGCCTATTGAGCATGAGAAAATGATTCTAGGCTTGACAGAGTCACTGAACATGCATGTGTGCGTGTGTCTGTATGTACACACACCACAGCTCCTTCATCCTCCCTGCACTTGCTTGAAGTTTTACTCTTGGGGAAGCTGGTACCTCGTTCCCACTCCCATGTCCTGCAGACCCCCCAGCCCATGCATTCAGAGAGAATTTCTGATCTTGCTTCACACTGAAGTTGTCTTCAGGACAGATAATCCTGTCACCCTTATTTTGTCTCCCCAGGGTAATTTGAGATACAGTATGACTTAAAAGTTGCCGGTGCTTGTATGGAGAGAAATAATAAGGCAAAAAAGACAACAGTTGATACTACTAGCCCTCCATGCAGTTAGTTGGCAATGGAAATCTGTATTATTGATTCAAATCAGATTCTGAACAGGAAAATTAGTTTCTTTACAAAAATGCATAGCAAAAAGGAAAAAAAAAAACAAGCTTGTATTTCTGCAAATGCTCTATGAAATCCCACCATGCCTTCAGATAAGAACCTCCTACTCTTCACGTCTTTTGATCTAAATTGGAGTCTGTAGGGTTTTGTTCCTTGCACATCCCGTTGTCCACTCCATCAGCAGATGTGTGATAGTCAGCCAGCAGCTCCTCGCTCCCAGCTTCTCTTCCCTCCCTTCACCTCAGCCTGTCCACTCAGCAGCACCACCCAGCTGAAGGGCAGGCAGGTAATTTTTTATGAAGTCCTTTAAAAGGGATGGGAATTAGCACAGACTCCGGCAAAGTTTTTATCAGGGAAAAAAAAAGCTGACTCTCCTCAATCCAGTTTTTCATCATTTAATTCAATGTGCTTTCACTGTGCTTAAGTATCTTTGTATACAAGTTAAAGCTTATAGTTAATTATTGAAAGATAATTCAAATTGAAGTTGGAACCAAGAGGAACTGTACATCACTGAAACATCTACCATTTTAGCTGCCTGTACTCCTTATGTGCAGCCTGTTTTCTGTCTTGATTTCCTCAGGCAAGGAACCACATGTCTTCTATACACACTCACCAGTCCCTTAGTGCTACCGCAATAAAGCCTTGCTTCCTGAGACCCTCAGGCTGTCTCCCTCCTCTTTTCTTCTGCTCTTAGAACTCTTTTGCTCCTCACATCTCTCCTCCAGCTCCAGTCAGGCAGCCAAACGGGCAACTATACAACAATGAGCCTTATGTTTGTATGCAGCTGGCGGTTTTAGCTCACAGATGTATATGTTCCAAGAGAAGCTTAACATGTGTTCACTGCGGCCCGACACAAACAGGCATGCAAGGGGCAGAGAAATTATGATAATTCTTGTATTGCTTTTGCTTGGCTTCTCCCTTTTGTCTTAGAAATGCCATAGAAAATCCTTAGCTAATGGTGTTTTTAATAAGCAAATTCAAGCTGGGATTTTTCCTCCCTTCAGTGCATACAGCTGGCTATCTGGGAGGGAGGTAAAAATGTTGCTCTTCCCGAATTTCTGCCTCGCTAGGTAACTTAGGAGTGTGGATAGTCCCAGATAGCCGGGACTCAGCAGCTGCAGCGTTGCCAGCAATTCAGTGCTACGGTGTTGAGAGGAGGCAGCTGGGAAGCAGAGTTGGAAGCCTCACCTGCCTGCTGTTTGGGGCAGGTGGGCTTATTTGCCAGTCCACTGGATCTCATCAGGCCTTTAGCTGCAGCAATGTGGAAAAGCGTGAGCCTGGTCCGGCAGTGAGTGGCACTGGGATGGCAGTGCCGTAACCAGGGCCCTGAATGGGCACACTGGCACCTGACCGCTTGTGAGCATCACTCGCCTGCACACTGTCCTGACAAAGGGGAAGAAAGGTGTCAAGTACATCAGCATTAAAATACTAAACCATGTTTCATTGACATCAGAGTTGTATATTAGGAACTGCCGTTATTTTACTTGTATATTACGGCTGTTTTCTGCATGAGTCAGGCTTTCCGTGAGTCCCTTTGAGGTCTCCCTGCCACCGGAACTGCTGCTCCTTTGGCAGAGGCTTCAGCTCAGCAGTGCACACGTCTGATTACCAGCTGCGGGGCTCTGTGATTTGGGATGACATCTCTCATCCCCCAGCCCTGCTTCCCCTCCTGCAGCAGTCAAAGCAGCTGCAGCCAGCAACCTGGGGCCCAGAAACCCCCTTTAATCTTGTCTTTCAAGCCCTTTTTTCCTGGGTTTCAGCAGGGACATAAGCTTTCTCTGGCCAGTCCTCTTCCCTTCTGCCATTTGAGGCATGGCTGTGTTTTGCCACCAGTCCCTTTGAGAGACGGAAGGAAAAGGCAGCTGCCAAACCCTCAATCCTGCACTCCATCCCTGGAAGGACAAGAACATGAAGGAACATAAAATATCTGGCAATGGCAATCTACAATCCACCAGCCTGCACCATCCTCTACTGCCTAATGCTGCCAGATAACAGCTCTACCTGAGAAAGGAGAGAGGGGATCCCTTGAGGACAGGGAAAGGTTTGATCATTTATGATTATTTGGAACTAATCTCTGAGCTTAGTTCTGATTTCTGTACCAAAGCAGGGTTCGAGCTGGAGGAAGAAGGTGGCAGCATCCTCCCCCCTGCGCTGAGGCACTCTACCAGGAGCAGATCGCAGCACGTGGCGAGCCCTGTCCTTCCAAGCACGTGGCAAAGGACAAAGCCAGAGATGAAGCCATGAGCTTTCTCTA
Source organism: Tetrax tetrax (assembly GCA_009806455.1). Lineage (NCBI taxonomy): Eukaryota > Metazoa > Chordata > Aves > Otidiformes > Otididae > Tetrax > Tetrax tetrax. The sequence continues at coordinate 602,916 of WHYT01017338.1, forward strand.
AACTCTTTGCAAAGAGAAAGAGGAAAGGAGTTCCTGCTCCTCCCTGGGGTGGGCCACCCACCCGAATCCAGATGAGAGCAGCATGGGTATCAAAATGGCAGCTAGGCTCTTTGAAACTGTGCTTGTGAGGTCTGTGGCTGCCCTAGATAAACCTCTCCACACCATCTGGAGACACTTCAGAAGAGCCAGAGTCTTTGAGCTTATACAGGTACAACAACCTAGGGCTGCAATGCCAAGCTGTCCCCCAAGGGCCACCATGCCCCGGTGATCTGGCAGCAGCCCCAAGTGCCACCCAGACAGCTTTTGCGGGTACTTCTGGAGCAGGAGAGAGAAGTGTTGGGGCATGCTGCATGTCAGGGCTCACAAAGAGATCCCTGACCCTGCTCCAAGAGGATTTATTAAATTAGGGGCCAGTATCCCTCTGAAATAGAATTCCTGCCAACCTAATTAGTGAAAGCTTAATCAGCAGATTGGTTAATCATAAACTTATTAAATAACTAATTGAGCTCTCAGGCTGTTTGTCAAATTTCCAGACAATGGCGATTTCGCTAAGGGAGAGATCAAGTCAGTAATCCTGTTAAGGGAGCAGGTTTGCTGTGCAGGACGGCTCGCTGGCTGAGCCGAGTACCCAGGACTGGGGCTGATCAACTGAATAGCAGGAAGGGACACCCTGGGCTGTGCATTTCCTGTTCTCCCACAGACATTCATAATAAACAGGCAATTCATCTAGTAAAACAATGCCTGAAAGACCCCTTCTGGGGAGGAGAATATGTGGAGGGTGACATGCTAAGTGACTAATGCTCTTTCATTCCCTTTCCCAGGGAAGAAAACAGTACATATCGTACTGGTGAGCAGGGATTTCTCAAAGCGTGGTGTGGTGAGGAGCATCCATCCATTCAGCATGTTAACCAGCCTGTTTGCCTTCCTCTATCTGCTTCCATTTTATTAGATAGAAAATAGGAAATTTTGTTTGAAATGCATAGGATTGTAGAAACCGAATGCAGCATATAATAGAACAGAATTTATCAAATATGTGACATTTTGCTGCTAAATCAAAGCCAGAAACAACTGGAATTGTCAACTGTCATCCAGTCCTGGGAACAAGAAAAGTCCAAGAGCCTTTCCAAGCAGGATGCTGAAGTCAGCAAGCTGCGAGTCCCTCCCAAGCTAACGTGCTGCCTGTGGCATTGGCACTTCTGTCCTTATTTGTTTTGTCTACTAGATGGGAACTCAACAAGTCATTCCAAGCAGCAGTATCTGTCAGCCAAATTCCCAATTAAAACATATTAAAAATAAATTAAATCTATGTATATAGGCTATAAAACATGTTCTCTTTGCCATAGACCAATAATTTAGTTTATATTTTAGATTCATGCAAACATGGACATTTGACTAAGTGTGTATGCAATTCAAGCCTACTTATGTCAGACTCTGTTCAAGGGGTTTTAACACAAATATTATGATCTCCTGTGTAAACGAAGGCTGTGAGTATTCAGCTAAGCAGGTTTGTACTGTTGCTTTCCTAAATACACATCACACTTACTGCATGCATCAGTGGCCTTAATGCTTCATCAAAGAACATCAGGACCCATAACAAATGTGATATGGGCACTAGTATTAACTCTGTTTATCTGGTAGCTTATGTCTTTAGCATAAGTGATGCTTTAAATGAAGAGAGCTATTTAAATGAAGCGAGTTAAATTGCACTTAATAGACTCCTTTCTTTTTCTTTTTCTTTTTTTTTTTTTTTTGTCTGCTGCACCATACCACAGGGTCAAGCATGTGGCTTTGACTTAAACCTGTGTTCAGTTGAGTAGAAATGATGAGGGGGCATTTGCAGAAGTTCTTTCCAGATGAAATAACTTTATTCTCTCTGTCCCTTTAAAATGTGTTTAGGGAAGGAGTAGCTCAGTTTTCTGGATTATATTTTGTAGGGTTCAGTTTATAAACTGAAACTTTTTAGCTGGGCTTGTCAGGATGCAAAAACTTCCCCAGATCTTTAACTTTGTTCTTCTGGCTGGCAGGAAAAATAGTCTTTGAAAAGTACATGAAAAAAACCAAACAAATAGCTTTCTGAATATGCAGTATTCTACAGCCACTAGGAATAAAAGTCTCAATCCTTAAAAATTAAGTGAAAAAGCATAGACTGAATCACAACAAAATTACCTTGTGAGCTAGGAGCGGTGACAATAGATGCCTTTGAAATCAGTACAGAAATATGCTCAAAGATGAAGACAGATGAATTGCTGCCTGCTGCTACATAGTCGTGACCTGTCTAAATAAAATGGCTGCAGAGACAGCTCAGGCAGAGGACTGTGAGCCAGGAATCCCAATTCTCTGCTCCCCTGCTGCCGCAGATGCTCTATGTGGCTTTGAGGTAAATCAGTTAAATAGTTTCTCCCTGCAGTAAAATACAACTTAGTGTTTTTCCAAAGATAATTCACGATTATGTTATGCCAGGAAGAGGTAAAATGCTCTGTGTTCAAAATAATATTTTTTTTTGTCATGGAGCGTACAGCCGTAAGGTTTTCTTTACTAGATGGCTAACTGCACTGGATGTCCTGCTCTCCTACATATCAAAGCCCAATAGTGGATATAAACAGAGAACTCTTTCCTTCCTATAACCATGTGAAGGTCAGATAAATGAGCTTTGATGCAGGGATAGCATGGCTAGGGGATGAGGACATGCTGCTTGAACATAAAGCCATAATCTTTGTACTCCCTAAGTAATTTACTGGTTCTTTGGCTCGTCAGACCTTCTTGGGAGCTTAAAACCCCTCAAAGCCCATCGGTGTTTCTGCCAGCTCTCAGCTCTGCCAAAGGGGCAGAGCAGCAGCAAAACATAAGGAAATGCAGCTATTTGGATGCTTAAAACCTCATCCAAGAGGGACCTTGTAAGACAGATTTATACACCTGCTCTTACTAGCCAGTTCTCACAGACATAGTTCGCTGATTTCCCAAAGGTTGTCTGGGTCAGCAAAAATAAAGCACTTCAACTGAAAATACGGTGTCTTGCACAATTTGCCCATGTTGGTAGTTGGATGCCTTAGCTATCTGACCCTTGGTTATCTGAACAGTCTTTTCTGAAGCTAGGTGAAACAATCCTGATTCAGGTGGCCTGTCCTGAATAATCAGTGCTGATGCCTGGCACGTACCAGCTTGAAACCATATTCCCTGTAGTCAGAGCAGGGGGCTGGCTGCAGACAGATCCTTTTTGTTTCTGAAAAATCGCTTTTCTTTTGCCTTTCTTTCCGATGCAGAGAGGCACAGCCATCAGCTGCGCTCATGCCACCCGTGTAGTCGCACTTCCTCTCTCCAAATCTCCCCAGGGAACGCAGCCCTCCCCAGGATCGGCATGGCCCCAGCGCACAGCATTCTTATACCCCGCTTTCTATACAGCCTGCAGGCAAAACCCCTACTGACATACGCACCCTGAAATCTCTCCAAGAAGTGACACAGTCCTCACTGACAAATTCTGTCAGAGGTGAGAGTTAGTGAAGGTTTCAGTGTTAACTAGGCGCATACTAATGTCTCCCAGCTAAATGGTGCAATCGAGCTGAAATCGGGACTTAGGCTTGAAGTAGAAATTGTAGTCAGCACTTCATTCTTTCTCCGTCTGTTTGCTCACAACTGTTCATAATTCAGCAGGATGTGAGCAGACAGATTAATTTTATTTACTGTGTAATTTAAATTCTGGGCTTGCTTGAGGAAGTAGAATTCATCAGGGAATCGCTGCAGTCCTCATCCTCTGAAACAATTCGGCTGGCAGTGGGGGACAGAGACGCAAATATATCCCAAAATCCCATCTCATAGACCTTGAAAATGGAAAAATACAACTCTGTTGCACCAGATTAATTTGTCTTCCCACTGCAGCAAATCCCATGGATCCACACTGCACTGTCCCTGTAGCAGGAGCCTCCGTCTCCTCCTAGTCAGCCAGGTTCACAAGCAGTTGAGTTAGCCAGATTCAGCCAGCGGCTCTCAGCAAAGAGACAAGAGCAGGCAGCATGTGTGTTTCCAACGCACAGTGCAAAGGAAGCAAATCAACCTTGTCTACCACTAAATGGTGTTTGTGCCAATTGGGCTGCCCCAGTTGAGGGGGATGCACATACTCCAGCACGGTGGCAGTGAGAGGCGATGGCATCCTAAGCCACACTCCACACACTGCTGTCCAACCATAGCTTCTCACTGTCTTGGGACAAATGAGAATTGCAGGTTTTAGGAGGTCTGACCCTCCTAATAGCTCTTTAGCATAGTACAAGGTGTTGTTCACTAAGTTCCTGGGTTGTCTGCTTTGCCTGATAGTGCACAAGGAGCAGTTCTGTAGGAGACTGAAGCATATGGCTACTTTGCAATTTCTGATTTGGGGCAGAGCGTAGGCAAAACCAATGCTCCCCTGTATAGCAACATGTACCGAAGAAGCTGTTCAGCATTTCATTTTCAGAAAACAGGAAAATGCTATTAAAACTGGTTATGATTTTGCTTAAAGACTGAAGCCAGAAGAGTCATTGTAAAGATTCATTAAAGTCTGTTTTTTAATGTAGACACGTTCATGTTAAGTCCATTCTGCTTCACATGCTCCATTACTATCTTCTCTCATCATAAAGCAGCTAGGCACATCCAGCCAGCTGAGCAGGTAACCATTTTAAATTTCACTGAGTAATACAGTAGCGCTTGAAATAATTCGTTAGGGCTGTAGCTGTTCCCAGTGATAAGAGGGGAATTCAGCTCCTCTTGTCTTAGACACAACTTTCTCTAACAGAGGTTCCTTCTGGGAGTGCTCCATTTGTCAGCGTGCAGTTATTTGACCGTCCTCTGACACATCCTAAATCAGGCAGGTGAAAGCACATCAGGACAGGGACAGTTTGCTGAGTGCTTAGCACACTGGGGCACTATCTTATTGAGGACCTTTGCGTGCAGCTATAATATGAGACCATTGCCAGTAGCGGTTTATATTCCTGCCTCACTGAAAGCTCTGTGGGCTTCTTTGGCTGTTTTGTCACCAGCAGAGCTTACCTTGAAGCAGCACCCAGAGCAGATGCTGAATGGCTCAGATGGGGTCACTGAGCAGAACAGGCTAGTGTGAAGCTAGCACAAAGGTAGAAGCTTGCTTGTTGAGCAGATTCATCTTCTTTTTTTTTAAGTGATTTTAACATTATAAGGGGACAGAGCGTCTTAAAGATGAAGCGACAAGGAAGACAAGAAAGGAGGGGTGAGATGTGATGTGGTGGTTGGCAAGTCTAGGCAAAAGGCTGTCCCACATGGTGTTCAGAGCAGTATAATGGTGTCAAAAGGATTGTGGACCACCTCCTCACATACATACACACACATGAACGCACGCACATGCTGCTCCACGTGTTCCTCTTCTGACACCATGTCTGGAATTAGCGTAAGTGGAATTGGTGCAGCCAAATTCCCCAGTGCATCAGGCCGACAGCACAGCTGTCTGTTCTCTGAGCTCTCCACTGAAACAGAAGCTAATGCTGGTTGGCTCTACTCAAGCATGGGGCCAGGTAGATTACCCAACACAGCAACCTTGCTAATGATCAAACAGGATCTTCAGACTCCTAATTGAGTATAGATCTTAATGTTAAAGGCACATGCAGGCTGCTTCATGCCGATGTTTCATGCACATGTTGCTTCGTGAAATTAAAGTTAAACAACTTATTTCAAATACTTGCCATGTAGCAAGCATCATTGGAGCTCTGCTATTATACTGCTCTTTTACTGCCAGTAATTACTGATTTCTCTGAAGTAGCTGGAGAAAAGCCTTGTTTCATTTTGGCTTCCCCATCTCCGAGTCTCTGTCCTTCACCTTATATCTCTACTGTGTTAGCTTTTCATTGATCATCAAAAAACAAGCTCACCAGACATAAAATAACCAGTGGCTGGGAATCACAGCCTTCCATTTCTTCATTTCTTCTGATATTCTTGTAAGTCTCATTTTCTCTGTATTTGGCAGGAGTGCCTGTTAACCCTTCCTCATTCTTCTGGTGCCCAAGGATTGCAGTTTTGTAGGGTCAGTATCGATTTTCTGCCAAGCTGCATTGCCTTCCTGGAAGTTCACTGCACGTACTGGCACACCGCAGGCAGCACTGGCAGTCATGGAGATGGAAACCCTCTTCATAGCCGCCATCAGAAACCACCAAGTGCTGAGGAGAAGCTGTGCCTGTCTACTCTGGTGGGACCATGCCCTCAAATCCAGTGAGGCCTTGAGTGGCCTTGAGGCTCAGGGAGAACTTGGGTCTTATCTCCAATGAGGAATACTTGACTACCATGTTGGAGAGTCTGGGATGACTCAGAAGGACTCAGAAGGAAAGAGCATCTTATCTTTTCATTCCCTGAGAATTGCCCACGTACATAGTTGCCAGGTTTCACACAAAGGTTAACACAGTTAGGTCAGTGGAGGGTTGTGATCCTAGGATTCATGCAAATGTGGGTGTAGCATCAGCCAATACAGGGCAGACGTTAAAGAAAACTTCTATTTGCTTATCAAGACTACATTGTGGTTCCTTCTCTCACCTTGTCTTTACTGCGCTGGTTATGTATCTGATCACAGATTCTATGAGAACTACTATAATTTGTGAAATTACAGGATTTTGTTAAAATGTTGGACCCTGAAAGCAACATCAGAAGTGCCTAAATCTGTCATGTTTCTAAAAAGAACTTAGGAATGTACCCGTTGGAAACCTAACCTTCAAACAAACCTCTAGGGGCAAAAAAACAGATGAGCTAGAAGCCAGGGAAAGAGCTCACTACCTAGAAATGGGGTTCACAGACTCCAGCTACTACACTAGGAAGAAGCACGATGCAGAAAATGGGCACTGAAAGCCTTCTCCCCCCATTCTGATGGACCTGATGGTTGGTGTGTGAGGCTGGAATTTATAGCCCAGAATTACTTCAAGAGATTAACACGCAAAAACTCCCTTGGGTGATGGTGGAAGTAGCAGTAGTTCATAATACTTGTAAGGCTCAAATGCTAGGTTTCTTTGCCTCAAAGCCTGACATGACTCATGCACTTCACCACCTTTCAGGAGCTTGTCCTAACACACTGGGGCTGAGTAGGCCTTCCATTCCCCCGGAAGCATTTTGGCTACCAGGCACTCAGGATTCATAGCATCCAAGAGGGGGATGAACTGTTGATTTATGCTTAAGAAATTTGTTTGAGGACACAGGTATCGATGTTCCTACCACACTTACATTGTGTTGGGATTGTTCAGTCTAAGCCACTGAATAAGTGGAAGAAGTTAAGTAGGAAATCTCATCTTGTTCAGACCCACACGTCGCAATTGGACTCAGTAATAGAACAGAAATAGTCATGGAAAGACTACTAGAGGAAAAAGACATTTAGCAAAAGTCCAGATTCGTCAGTTGAATGAGTAATCTGAGTTGGAGAAGATCATTAGTGCTCGTACTGAGCAATCAATGGAAAGCAGAGAGCGCTGGTCCATTTAAAAAGACTCAGGCAGGCCTTGACCAAAATGAAACCTATAATCTTGTTTCTGAGTCAGGTGCCTTTTGTGAATTGTACAGCCTCTGAAGGTACTGGTAGCTTGCCTCAGCACTGTGTATTTGTGGTCAGTGCTGGAGTTTCTGGTGTGGATGGGTGGAAGCTGGGTTGCATTCAGAGTTGTAAAGATTTCCTTCCATAAAACCCTACTTCATCCCTCTGTGTCTGAATAGCAAAATTAATGTCGCCTGCAAAATACTAGCCTTATTATTCTGGAGACAGACATAACCAATGCATTTGTGAGTTCCAGTCCTGAGAAATTACTCTGATTTAAGGTTTTGACTTTGATCCTGTCTCTTTGTTGATCATGCCAGAGAGAATTATTAATCCAGTCCTTTTCTGACAAGTTCAATGAGCATTTATTCACCTCTGCTGTCGGCAGGAGCAGGGCTGGGCATGGTTTGTACCAGTGTGTACTCTTCTCTGCAGGTTCCTCAGCCACGTTCATCTTCACAATCTCTAGGGGTCTCTGCTGCCTATTTGTCCCTCAAAAAAGGCAGCCTTGGACATGTGTCCCCCTGCTCTTACCTGTGTGGAAGTGACAGAGTTAGCCCAGCTACTCTGGGCCACTTACACATCCTGGTAGGCACACCACTTTTCCAGGACAAGTGGGAAAAGGTGCTTTTCTCTCCAAGGGGAATAAAATCTGCAGGAGAAAAAATAGACCAGCACGTTTCACACACCACAGGGGAAGCAGAAGCAAAACAAATTTGCTATTCACATTCCCCAGCAAGCAGTCTGGTAAACCTGTATTATTCAGGCATGCCACAAATATAGTTCCCAACATTTTCTCACTCTCGGGAGGACATTTTTAACCAGTCTCTTTCCTGCCTTACTGATCCCACAGTGGGCTTTTCCCTACAAGGCTCACCTGGTGTCGCAGGATGAGATTGGGGCAGTTGGCTCAACTTTTGCAGCTAATTGCTAACTCAGCCCAGCTGATTTCCCACAGGAAACAAGGACGGGCTTTGAAACAGAAAACTGAATATCAATTTATGTGAAAACCCATCATCCATCAGCTCCTGTCCCTGCTGGAGGCAGGGCCATATTGATACAGCACAGATATTGCGTACCTGCAGAAGGCTTAGCTTTAGGACCCGAATTCTGTTTGTGAACCTGTGGTGAGGAGTTATGAAGAGGAATAGTCTCTCCTAAAGGAGAAGCCAATTTGAATGCCCTCTTGCACTGAATATGTAAAGAAAGCTTGGCATACTGTCCACAGTTTAAGGTACATTTGAGCAGCAGTGAGTAGAACACATTCTGAAAATTTAAGCAAACAATATGCTGTTTAAAAATACAGCTGCAAAATGTTTCCCTTTTTTTTTTTTACATAAAGAAAGCAAGCTCCCAAGAATCAATGTGAGATAAAAGAGAAAGACACATGGGGAACATCACAGGTTGTCAGGGAGAGAAGCAGGCAAGGTAGCAACACTTTCTGCTCCAGGGTGTGTTAGTCTGGTGTGGTGCCTTCCAGGGAAACAGGAGTAACTCAGGCCTGGTGTCAAGCTATGCTGGATTAACACTAGATGATGGTAGATTAACACTAGATTAACACTAAATGATGGTGCTACTTTGATGGAGACACTTTTCTATCCCCACTGGAGCCCTCAGTGGCAGCCTCAATAGGTGTTATAAAAGGTAGAAGGATAAATTCCCTTGCCCAGCACAAAGCCCAGCCTTAGGGTCCATGCAACGGCTGGGTGCAGAAGGAGACAAGGTCTCTGCCCTTTCTCTGCCTCAGCTGGGTCTCATCCAGAAGCTCTGTGATCATCTTAGTGTGGCATTGTCAACAAGCTGTTGTGAGTAAAGGTACATTATTTTTAGTACCCGGTGACCATGGAGGCAATGGGACACAGCTCATCCGGCCTTTGCAGTGTCCCTCCCTGGGAGATGGAGAGCTCATGTCCCTTCCTATTAATTCTGCTATGTCTTTTGCCACTATCAAATCTGTATTTGTATGGTGGCCAGCCAAGCTCTAATTTTGCTTTTCCCCTCTGTATCCCATATGCAGAGAAGCAGAGGGAGCTGGCTCGGAAGGGATCCCTGAAGAACGGCAACATGGGAAGCCCAGTTAATCAGCAGCCCAAGAAGAACAACGTGATGGCACGAACAAGGTAAAGGACTTGGAAAAGCACTCAGCTGTGCTCCAAGCTGCGATCCCTAATGGCCTTAGGATGGGCAAGGATGATGTTCATTGCCATTCGCCTACTGCCAAACACGCTGCTGGAACGGGGATGGCTCTTCTGGGAGCTGGCAGCCGCAAACTCGCTGTGCTGTGTGGCATCCCATCCCCTGAGGTGATGCAAGGACAGCTGAGCCCAGGACCAGCGACGGTGCCGCCAGTAGGATGCAGAGGCAGCCCCGCCTGGTCGAAATCAGGGGTCTGATATGGCTGTCTTGCATGTTCTGGGTAGCCTCACGTAATACATAATCCTGCCAGTGGGAGAGGCACAATGCTGCTTCATGTAACGCAAACTGGTTTAGAGCTTATTTCTGCCTTGGCTGCTTTTATCACAGTGGATCCCCTTCTCCTTTTTGATGATGACCCCTTCCCCATACTGATTGACTTAATGAAGGCTTGTAAATAATCCATCTCTGTGTGCTTTGATATACACCTCCTCCACACTTTGAACAGCATGGTCATACTTTTCTGGAGCCGCTTGGGCACATCTCTCTATGACAGTGCTACAAACCACTGTAAACAAAGATGTTCCTAGCTGAATACTTTCTTTTGTAATATTTCTATTTTTTTTCCATGCAAGCTTCAGTACCCCAGTGTATCAATTACCCACATTCAGGAGGCAGGAACCTCCCTGATCCCACAGGATTGCATGCTTTGCATGCTACTAGAAAGGTGGCAGTTTTTAGTGGAGCACCTCACTTAGAATGACAGAAGAATCTCTGTGAATGCTGGGTGTTTATCAATGAATGAGAAAGTTGCATGGATTTCCATACATTAAGTAGAACAGGAGCTGCAGGTCAGCCTCGTGTGTATGCAATATCTGACAGATGAGGTTCCTTGTTCACATTAATTCTCAAAACCCAAAATAGCAGTCATAAATCATGCCGGGACTTTGCCAAGTTTTATTTGCAAGCCCCTGTGATGTTGGTGGAATAAGCTGCATTGTTCCCTGCTCTGTGTTTGCTTGTTGAGACCATATAAAGGAGACAGGCCCTGCGGCAGCAAGAATGTCAGCAAATGCCCTCAGCCTGGTTTTCCACACTGACTGTTCCTTGTCTTCCAAATACAAGCTGAAAATACTTGTTTTCTTTTGGCAATAGGCTGCATGCTTACTTCCCAAGAGGAATGGTAGATTTGCTGCTTGAGAGATTTAGAAACACAGAAATTAGCAAAGGAACACGGTAAGGGAGAGAAGATGGTATAAATACAGGTGCCCATCTATAAACTTAGTGACTTCTACTTGGTAAGGTTGTTGTTTCTGAGCTACCAATGGAAGGAACAGTGATGTGAGTGGGGAAGAGCAGAGGAGTGACACCTACTGACAAAAGCTTTTGAACAGCCAGCTCAGTTTTATTCCATTTGTGGACACCTGAGCACTGTTTAGAGGGCACAGCTTTTAGAAGCATCCCTTGGAATCTGCAAAACAGGTTTACAGCCATTGCTTTAGTAGCAGATGTAGCCAAGCTCTGTTGTTCCCATATGGCTGGAAGGTGTCTGGCACAGGGTCTCGCTGGACCAAGTCCCTTCATCCTCCAGCTCCCTTGGCTTTCTGCGAGCCAAGCTGCACCACAAGCACAGCCCTAGTAACACCTCAGAATGGTTCGGTCTGTCTTGCCACAGACAGGACAAACCCAGGAAGGCAGAAGTGCCACAAGCTTGTTCAAGCAGCTTCTTTTCACAGTATAACAATTGCAGTATAATGGGAGATACTCCAGTGGGATATACTGGGAAAAATCTAGGTTATGGTTTAAGTCTGAACTGTTATCTTCCTCGGGTCTCTGCAGGAGGAGAATAAGCTAAAGCCATTTCCCCCTTTTTAACAGTTTGACACAGCCAGCTGTAAAGGTGAAAGGATCTGAATCCATAACATTATCATGTTTTATGTCTGTTGCAGAAAAATTGAAGTTCTCTGAACTTCAATTCAGAGAATTGTTAAGAAAAGAAACAGAGAACAGTTAAGAAAAAGAAAGATACTTCTCAAGAAAAAGATGTAATGATTTTTTTTTTTTTAATCAGGTAAATAGCACCACAAAGTGTTCTTCTCCTAGATCCCCTGATAGTGCTTTGTTCTCTCATGATATAGTAACAAGCAAGCGACTGCTGTGAGATCAAAACTTCAGTTGCAGACATCTTTGCTTCTTGACTTCCTTCCTACATACTTTAGAAGTAGAAGGACTGTCTCAGTGCTATGAAAAGGAATATTCAATTTTGCAAGTGGATCCCATTTTCTCCAGTCCCCTAATGCAGCAGGTTGAAAATTCTGCATCAGTTTTAAAATTAATTTCTTTAATCATGTGTTTCAGTGAACACAGTAAGAAAATACAACTAGTCATGAACCTATATATCTGCTTTGTGGTAACATTTGATATATTTCACTCTCCCTGAGCCTGCCCATCCTCAGTGCCTGGCCAGCCTTTGTATGGCTAACATTGTAATGGCTTCCCAAAATTTTCTAAGCAGAAGCAGAAAACCAGTGCAGGTGGTTTGAGAACAGTTGGAGCATGGATGAGATGGATTATCATTTTTAGATTTATATTTCCCAAACTCTTAGTGAAGAATCATTGTGCATCATTGTGTCTTGTTAAAGACTAGCTCTGCATTTGGGAGGAAACCTGACTTAATGAGAAGATTTTCATCACTCTTATGGTTCCCACCTGCCGAACACAGAATCTTATTCCATTTGCTCAGTTTGGTTGATCTTATTTTAAATATGAACCAAAGTCTTTGTGCGGTTTTGTCGATGAAAGAATTCTGTTGTGAACCAGATATTAATGCATTTTCCTTATCCTAGAAGCTCTGAAGCCTATATTGCATTTCACAAACTCTTTTCAGGCAATTAAAGGTGCAAAGTCATTGTCAGCCTGTGTAACACTTCTGAAGTGAAAGTCATTATGAAATAATGGGATTTTAAAAGTGCTAGTCTGAGTAGGCTTTTATGCTGCACTCATCAGCTCGTATTTCTCATATTGCTAAATTTAGGACTGAGACCTCAGAAGTGTTGTGTTGAGGCAGGGCTGGGCAGGGACTCAGGCAGAAAGACGACATCCCTGATTTCCAGTAGTAGAGCAGCAGGAGAACTGAGCCTCTGCCTTCCCCTAGCCTCCTTCTCTTATATACTTATTGCCAATGTCATGTACTCATTGCTAGGAAACAGCAACACAAAAATAAGCGATCTGATACAAGTAATGCTAGTTGAACAGACTCACCAGAATGTGGAGGCAGAAAGTGCAGCTCAGCTGTTTGACATTGACGAATTTGGGCTATGTCCTTGAACACCACTTGCTCAATAACAAAAAACAGCAATGAGAACAAGGTAAGGAAATACCAAAGGCAAAAATAGTAAAGACAACCAAAAAACTGTAACCAATCCAAATGAAACATAAGGCACGTGAACAGTATATTGCTACCAATCAAATTAGATGATTAAGTGCGTACACTTCGCATGTAACTTAGCCTATAAAAGACTAATGGTGACTAACAATAGAGGTCTCTGGAACACCATCCATGGAGTCCGTGTTTTTACTGCCACACCAGAATGAAGTGTGGAGTGTCCCAACTGTTTTTCCTTCCAGGGAGGAGCATGGTCCCAAGGCATGTCATGTCCAGCATTCATCCCTATGAAACTGCTCTAAGCTACCCAGAGACACAGACTGCTTACTCTGAATTGCACCCATTTAAATGTCTTCACTGAGAAGGGAGGACTTGCAAGGATGTGAAATGAGAAAAGTGCGACTTTACCGTGTTTTTAACAGAAAACATTTAATTATTTCAGGCTCGTCGTTCCCAATAAGGGCTATTCGTCATTAGACCAGAGTCCGGATGAAAAGCCACTGGTAGCCCTGGATACGGACAGGTATGGAAAGTGTTAATAAGATGATACACATTACAGTGCAAGTGAGTTTTCATGCCAGAGTGCAGCCCTGAAGCTAAGTCCTGCTGGAACTGCTCTTGCAGGCCACTCGCACTCTTCCTTGCAGTGGCCTTCCGCATATGCCATAACTGATCCATGTGTGTAAACAGCTAGGAAGAGATGTGAGTAAAGAGCACTTTCATGGAAAGGTCTGAGGGTCACAGATGAAAATTGCTCTCCAGAGTCACTTTGTGTAACTTCTCTGTTCCTCAGGGACAGCTTCATTGTACAAGATAGGGCTAACCAAGAAATACAGGTCTTTCTAACTGTTTCCTTCTTTGCTGTGTCTTGTCCTTTCCTGCAGTGATGATGACTTTGACATGTCCAGGTACTCATCCTCGGGATACTCATCAGCTGAGGTGAGTTATACTCTTTCGTGGCATCTTTGGCATGAATGCTAATAGTATAGCAGCCAGAAACAGCTTAGAGTGGCCTTGTGCTTCCAAAAATAGCCACACAAGGAATTTACCAGCAGAGTGTGAAAGGAGCCATGGCAGAAACTGTGTAATGTTTCTTTCTTCCTTGGTGATCCAGTTGGCTCCATCCCCACACTGCTGTGGCACAGACATCGGCTCTTTTCACAGCTACCTTTGGCTTCTCTCAAGTTTTTGCCAGTTCTGCTTAGTCCTGCAGTGTTTGCCTATGTGGTGCAAAAGCATCAACTTGCCTGTCACGCCAGCTCAGCAACCATATGCTTGCCAAGGACACAGATAAAGGATCTGAGGGTGTACTGTGATTTCCAGTTCTTGCGGGCTCGGGGTCACCCAGTGCGTGTTTGCTTGGAGCAGAGAGAAATTCCAGGGGGGGCTCCCAGATATGAACTCTTGCCCTTTCAAAGAGAAAAGGCAGGAAGGCTTGTTAATCCCTCTGCATTATTTCTGAATATATTCCCAAGCTCTCTCCTGAATTAGTTGCTCAGCCTCTCTCTTCTGCTTCTGTGGAATCTGAATTTACATCCAGGGTGCAGAGCAGCCATTCTGCACACAAGCTGCTGGGAACTCTTCCCTCTTTTATCCCTTCCTTGGGCAAAATACATATGAAATACAGAGAAAGAGCCAAGAGCAGGGACCAGATCAAATGATCTGGGCCATCTCTGGGTCAGATCTCTTGTTCAAAGCATTTGACTCTATCCCACACGACATCCTTGTCTCTAAACTGGAGAGACATGGATTTGACAGACAGACCACGTGGTGGGTAAGGAATTGGCTGAATGGCCTCACTTAAAGAGTTGTGGTCAACAGCTTGATGTCCAATGGAGACTGGTGACAAGTGGTGTTCCTCAGGGGTCAGTATTGGGAGCAGCCCTGTTTAACATCTTTGTTGGTGACATGGACAGTGGGATAGAGTGCACCCTCAGCAAGTTTGCCAACAACACCAAGCTGTGTGGTACAGTCAACACTCTGGAGGGAAGGGATGCCATCCAGAGGGACCTTGACAGGCTGGAGAGGTGGGCTTCTCTGGGTTGGGGTAATCCTAAGCGCAGATACAGACTGGGTGGAGAATGGATTGAGAGCAGCCCTGAGGAGAAGGACTTGGGGGTACTGATGGACAATAAGCTCAACATGAGCTGGCAGTGCACGCTTGCAGCCCAGAAAGCCAACCACATCCTGGGCTGCCCCACAACTTCGCTCTGATGAGACCCCACCTGCAGTACTGTGTTCAGCTGTCAGGCCCCCAACATAAGAATGACATGGACCTGTTGGAGCGAGTCCAGAGAAGGCCACAAAGATGATCAGAGGGCTGGAGCACCTCTCCTGTGAGGACAGGCTGAGAGAGTTGGGGCTGTTCAGCCTGGAGAAGAGAAGGCTCCAGGAGGACCTTCTAGCAGCCTTCTAGTACCTAAAGGGGGCTTATAGGAAAAATGGGGAGAAACTCTTTAGTAGGGACTGTGAAAGGACGACGGTTTTAAAATAGAGGAAGGTAGATTCAGTTTAGGTATTTGGAAGAAATTTTTTACAGTGAGAGTAGTGGAACAGTGGCACAGGTTGCCCAGAGAGGTGGTGGATGCCCCATGCCTGGAAACATTCCAGGCCAGGTTGGATGAGGCTCTGAGCAACCTGATCTGGTTGGAGATGTCCCTGCTCCTTGCAGGGGGGTTTGACGAGATGGCCTTGAAAGGTCCCTTCCAGTCCAAACCATTCTCTGGTTCTGTGGGCCCTGATGAAGTGTTATTCACCCAGATCTGGTTAAACAGCACTTGAATCTTAGAGTACAAAAAGCCAAAAGGCTTTACCACCTTTCAGCTGCTGTAGTGTGCCCCAGACTGAGAGGAGGGACTGCCAGCTGCCAGTTGGTTTATTAACATTATTATTACATTTACTTTAAATGAGGGCATGTCTTCATGGAAAGATTATTCCAGAATAAAATAGTGTATACACTTGCTACTCTGGAATATCTCACTCTAGATATTCCTATTTTGGAAGAAGCTAGAACAGAAGGCAGCACTCACCTGTGGTCAAAAACTGGGACTATTTCATTGGTGGGGCAGCTGCTAATGATGGGAAAAAACATTCTAGAATAAGGGACCTCCTTCACGTTCCAACCATCAGAGGTAAGAAGTCTCAAGAGTTTGACTGTTTTTCTCTTTGTCTGTAGCAGATCAACCAAGACTTGAACATCCAGCTGCTAAAGGATGGATACCGGTTAGATGAGATCCCAGATGACGAGGACCTCGACCTAATCCCTCCTAAATCGGTCAACCCTACCTGCATGTGTTGCCAAGCCACCTCCTCCACCGCCTGTCACATCCAGTAGTGAGGCCGGCAGGCTGTGATCAGTGCTTTCCACTATAACTGTAAAACTAAACAGCCATTGCTTCCTCCTATGGTAGGACGTGCACCTCTTTGTGTTCATGGAGCCAGGAGAAACCAAAAAATTCATTTTATGATTGGTTGATAAGTTATTTTAAACTATGGTTAAACAAAAGAGAAGTTGCTCTAAGTGCCAGGCAGTGCCTGGCAGAACTGACTGGTCTGGGGAGCGAATGCAGAGGAGTCCAGAGATACCTTCTTGCTTTGTGTAGCCACTGGGGATATTTTGTAAGGTATCTATTCCAGAATGGGGAGGGTCAGATGGGGCTGCAGGTAATCCTGTCCACCAAAACCAATCTGTGAGATCAGGGGTAAGTCTGAGGTGCCAGAGGGGTTTTACCAGTGAGGGGAGGTCAGTTCTTAATTCATTCACTAAACCTGTTTCATTTGCATAACCAAAATGATACTTTAACTGGGGCACAGGAATGGGAACGGAGCAGGACATCCTTTCTTATGGCAAGGCTAGCCAGGACTAGCATGAAACAATTCTTTCATTTGTGAAGAGGACAAATAGGTGGCATTTCACTGTGAGTCAGTACTAGCTAGAGCTGTCATGTCACATATCCAATGCAATCTACCCTTAGCTGCACATTAAGTTATCACCAAGCACATCAGATTTGATCTGTAATTCATCTGTGCTCTTCAGGGATTCAGTCTTTGCCCAAGAATACCACAATCCTGAGTCAGTCCAGTCACGTACAGTGACTTTAGCCTATACTTAATTCTTGTGAAACCCATCTGCTTTCAAAAATCTTAAACTTTGTTCAACTAAGAAGAAATTAGTCCTGCATGAGACAGGACTAGAGCTGTACAGTCTGAAGGTCAGTGCTGGAAAAGCTAGTTGAAAAAAGCACATTTTTACAGTGCTTGGCTGTTGATATTCTCTTGACACTGCGTCTGTTGGTGCCTGTGGGAGAGATTTGTTAACACTGAAGGCATCTGTGTGGTGGTGTCAGAACAGCCTCAGCTGAAAATAAAACGTGAGAGGAAACTACTTTTTATCCCATCTCTGCCAGCTTGTGAACCAGGCTTGGTCTGTGTCAGAGCTGTCCTGTGTCAGGAGTAATTGTGTTTATTTGGTGCTGGAATAATCAGGAAACCTGGCGTTACATAAGGTTGCTGGACTGAATTGCCAGTTCACTAGCACATTATTTTGAATGCAAAATTATTTCTGGAATTAGGAAACTTGTCCTCTCCCTGGCCAGTTTTACACTACTGGCTTCAGCACGTGCAGGGCTTAGGCAAGGGATGGGCTGGCTTTTTTCTCAGTGTTGAAATCTTTTGCCACAGGCAGGACTGTATGTTTTCCTGCCCTGCCAGGAAGAAGGACCTTGGGTCATCACTTGCTTTATAGCCCAGGGAAGGGAAAAAGCAAGGGCAATTCTGAGCTTCCCATCAGAATTCCTGAGTCACAAGGCAGAGCCCACCCTGGCCGACAGATCCCCCACCTGAAATCTGCATGAAGTGAGCTGAGTCTTTAAGAAGTCCTTTTCATGATTAGGAAGAGATATATTTAACATCCTGGGGTTTCACTCTGTGCAGTGCAAAGCACGATACCATCCACAGCATGAGCGAAACAGCAGGCACACAAGATTCCTTTATTACTATTAATAAATTCCTTTATTATTAACTAGCTGGTGTGGGCAGCTATTAAAGCTGTGTTTGCCCACCCTCCCTCCCTAAAACAGTGCACTGTCACCCTGGCTCCTTGCCATAGAAAGAGGACTGAGTGGTGCTGTTTGCTGAGTATCCCTGCCTCCTCGTGCAGAAGTGCTAGTTAACTTGCCAGCTCCTTTAGGAAGAGTGTTTGTCAGGTGAATTCCTCTCCCTTTCTCACCACCAGCTAATGCTGAAAGGGGATATTTCCAGAATGTTTCTAAAGAAGCACAAAGCATCAGATCTCCAATTCTTCACTTCTTCCTTCGTGTGCCTGCTTTCCTCTCCAGTGCTAGTTCGGGTTGAGGTTAGCAAGTCCTCTGGAGGTGGGGGAAGAGCACTAACAATGTTGTGTAGAGAGAAAAGATAAAAGGGAAAAAAAGTTCCTCAAGGAGTCTTTTTTTTTTTAATGGGGAAAGCAGAAACACCATGGTCAAACCAAACCCTGTAGGACAAGAACAAGTCTCTTTAAATCTTCACTCTTATAAAGAGGGACTTTGCAGTTCAGTATTGTTACCATCCAGTATCTTCATCACATTTATCCTTCTGGGTTAGTCTCTGTGCCTTCCAGACAGGCTGCACGCACTGAGCCCTTGCTCAGGAGCTCAGAGCATTTCAGCGTGCCTGATAGAGCAAGAAGCCATCTGTTTACATGGGTCAGCCGTGGAGAACTGCGGGTATCTCAGGTCTCCATCATGCTGCTGTCATGTTTGGTCTAACACAGAATGAGGCTTGCTGACACCGTATCTCCCAGGGTTAAATCCTCCCCTCTGAAGGACAGACCTTCCCTGATGACCACTGTCCTCTGGCAGCATGGCCAAGTCCTTTTACTGCCCCTGTTGCTGGTTTTTGCCTGCCATGTGCCTTCAGGCATTCCTCAACCCTGCAACCCTGCAACGGCCCTCAGCCCTTTGCATTGTGTCATGTGCATCTATCTGCTTCTAGCACAACCCTTTAGAGAGGTGGGGGAGATGAATTTAAATGTTACACCCTGTGCTTCCTCCAAATACAGACTGAAGCACAAGCCAAGTGTCTTTCCCTGTGCACAGAAGGAGTTGGTTGCACAAATAGCTGGTTTGGCATGACAGTACAGGACCATAAAATAGCAATTTTTTGGCTTCTCCTCTCTATGCTTTGTGTTCATATATTTTATTAGGGGAATAAAGTAGAAAGGGTGGGGAAAAGTTGTTACCTGTGTAGGCTCGTTGTCAGGAAGGCTGAATGGATTAAGGCAATGCACGTGTGGCTATCATAGAAAACTGAACACTAACCCTTCTGAACCACAGCCCCTTAAACAGGTTGTGACTATGCGGCGTGTTTGTTGGCTCATTGTGGAATTTGGTGGACAGCCCATCAGTATGTATTAACCACAGACTGGGCTGGCTCTCCCTGTCTGCTCTTGTATCCAGACCTTTGCTTCAGCCAGAAGGTTTTTCTTGTGCCCTCATTGGAGGTTATGGTGTGGTGACTTCCCAGGACGGTATGTAGATATATGGCCGTCCTGGCACTGCTCTCTTTAGGCCAGTCTCTGCCGCCATGGCCTTGAGAAGGCAAAAGGATAGAGCATGGACCCTGACTCTCTGTTGCAGCATTATAAAGCCCTAAAACCTGCAGAGCTGCTGGGCACTCTCCTAAATGCAGATTGCATGCAAGAAAGCAAATCGTTCCTTGTTCCTTGCACCAAACCAGATGGTCTTCTCAGGCCCCATTTTCAGTCCAAAGTTGTACAGAATACCAAGGGGAGGAGCACCATGGAATACGAAAGGCTGCATTGCTGTCCATCTAAATTACCAAGCATATAGAATTTAAGAATATTGATGCTCGTGTCTCCATAAAGAAATTTGCATTTGATGCCTCCTAAAGCCAGACTAGCTTTGTGTTAGGATTTTATGTAATTTCAGTCACCAAATTACCTGAGTTTAAGCAAGTTCTTTCCTTTCATTAGATGTTAATTTTGCCCTTTAATGTGAGCTGGCTTTGAACTCCAGGGTCTCAGCACTCAACTCTGTCTCTGCGGTCTGCAAACTCCCCATTTCCAGACATCTGTGTGAGGAGGAACATCCTCCCAGTGTTGATGAAGGTCTTTAGATAGCATGGTCTAGTCTGCTTTTGTAGTGGTTGTAAATAAACTTTGGCTGAAAGGAGGCTGATGTCCAGGTGACCATCCTGAAGGCTCATTTGATGTCTTATCGGACATGTCTTGAAGCCAGCCCTTGGAAGAGCCACTGGATCATATCTGACGTTGCTGCTTGTCTACTCCCAACATGTACACTTGGCCGTTGTGTCTGCTGTGCTGTTCTGGCTGTCTTGCCTGCAGATGCCTTGTGACTGCAAAAGCAGGTGAACAAGCCTGCTGCATGGAGTTTGAAAGGGACTTCAGGACGCTCCTCCATGGACAGAATGGACTCAGCTGCTTCTGGTTTGTCTCTCCAGCTCTTTTCCCAAAAGGAGGCACCGCTCTGCTCAGCTGTATGCTGGCTGACACATTGGCCTGCCATCCTGAGCAGAATCTTTTCCTCTCTGTGCATCATTTGTCCTCAGGCTTGCCTGCAAGCTTTACAACGGCATGCAGGGGGCTTTGAAAGTACGGTGCCCTGTGTGTGACTCAACAGAAACATGAAGATGCTTTTGAAGAAAGGAAGGACCCAGCTGGGCACCAGATGGAACGACAGGAAAAGGAAAACAAGCAGTGACTAGAAAGGTTGCCAAGTGCTGCCTTGGCCTAGGGCAGGTCCCAATTGCCCGAGTTAATCTATCTCAGTGCAGTGCTGATACCAGCGGGGAGCAAAGTTCGCTTTAAGATGCACACACCAGAAGCTGTGGAGAATCTGCTGGACTGTTAGAGCACAGAAATGATATCTGGGCTCCCTTGCTGCTGTTGGTATTTGCTCTAACCTCAGGCACGTCACGTCCCTTCTTGATGTCTATTTCCTTCTGCAGCACAGGGGAGAAACCTGCCTTCCCAAAATCCTACCACCGCACCATTGATAAGTTAGCTCTGCAAGCAAGATGCAAAAAGCTTGATATAGAAATTTTATGTGTATTTTCAAAGTACTACTCTACTGTCCCTCTGTTTACTAGCTTCTGATGTTGCTTGCGAGTGCCAGAAGGCTGCAGGGTGGAGGTTAGCAGAGAGCTTAAACAGCTTTGGGGGAAGATGTTTGGCAAGGATATGTTTCCCAGTTATCTGACAGCTGGCTTCTCAATCTGCCTGCTGCCACAGGGAACATGTAAGAAGATTTGGTGCCCCAAGAGCACCACCCTCTGCTAGTAGAATTAAGGAACTCGGGAGTGTGCTGATGGGAGGGAAGAGAGCATTTGGGGTATTCCCACAGCAGTTTCATGCTCACTCTTTTAGCATCCATGTAATCATCTGAGGATATAAACTGGCAGTTTTGCCTGGCTCTTCCTTTGTTTTTCCATTCTCCCTTCAAGCTCACATGGGGTATGGCCACTCTTAGCTGGAATGAAGTAGGCTTTGTCACCTGGCTGCTGCTTGGCTCATCAAGGTCAGGCTGCATGTTCAAAAGAAACATCTGCGTAGGTGGGCAGTGCCACAGGGCACGCTGTGCTAGGTCGAGCCTAAGGATGGCTAAGCATGGGAATGTCTTCGTTTTAAGGTGCTTTTCACCCCTAGGAGAACATTGCATCCTTGCCACTTCCTTTCAGGGTTTTCCTGTGAGAAGGATTGCTCCAAACTTTGAACCACATCTCATCAAACAAACCTGCCTCTGTTACAGAGCCACACAAGCCCTGAAGCAGGGCAATTTAGCATAGAGGAAGAGGTTGTGACCTGGGATTACATGGAGCACACCGTGGCACTCACAACCATGCAGCAAGCCGTGTCGCAGAGCAGCATGGACACTGGCAGGACAGGTTGCAGCTTTCCTGGTGTCTGTGGAGAGCAGCTCTTCCCATTGCTTCCCAGACCCATTTGCCACTGCTGGTGGCCCTGAACATTTCTCTAAAAAGCTGCTCCAGCAAAACATGGATTTGCTCCTGGAAGGAGCCCCCCTCACTGGTTGTACTTGGTCTGTGAAGCCGTTTCCACAGTAACAAATGGTGATGCAGGCAGTGGGATTGCATCAGGGAGTGGAAAGTACAAAAGAAGCATCATTAAAATGTGACTATCTCAGATGTGTCACTGGAAACCAGCACAGGAGGCACCAGGAAGAGAAAAGGCCACCGAAAAGCCATGCTGAGATAAGTCACGGTTACCTGCCAAGATGTTTACCCTCCCAGAGTAGTATTTCTCCCCTAGTTGCCCATCCAGTTGCCCCAGGTGAGCTCACCAGGAAGCACTTCTGTCAACCCAGGCTGCCTTCTTGCTTCTGCACCCCAAAAAAAAGCTGTGACTCCATTTGTTACCACCTTCTTCAAGAAGACACAAAGTTTGTTGGGAGATGTAATATAGATGCATGGAGAGAGCTTGAAAACTTGGACAAGTTCTCTTCGCAACAGCTGTTCTGGTTCGTATCACCTGTGTCTCCGTCACAGATTTCTTTGCTCTGTTTATCTGCACGGAAAAGCTGCCGTAGCAGCTGTGTTCAGCTTGTAGCTGCCTCTGTCCTGAGACAAACCTAACTCAAAAGTCAGACTAGCAGGAGATCCAGCAAACACGATGGTGGGTGAGCCAGAGAGCAGGCTGAGATTTCTCTTCACCCACCTGAAGGCTGTGGGGCTGAGGCTTCATCAGGCCAATGCAAAACCTTGGTGTGATCCAGCAAACTGAGCCAGCCACCTTCACCCTCTGACTCTCGGTGCTGCGCGAGGTCTGCGACCCAAGCACCAGGTCCCAGGCTGGCCACCCCACGTGCTCATGGTGCCGGCTGGAGACTCGCAGCAGAGGCGCGGGTGGGACGACTGTCGGCTCTGCTCTGGCTGCGCTGGGGCAGGGCACTGTAAGACAGGCTGGTAGGGCTGTAGTTCCGCAGGGAGAAAGACTCTTGCAGAGGATGAAGTCTTTGCAGGGGAGAAAATTCAGAAAGTTGGGGATTTTTCCACCCTTTTTGCATGTTTTTAACCATTTTTAATCCTTCCACAGAGGTTATTGAACCTTCAGTTTATTAAAGAAGGATATGAGCCACCATTAAATAGCTTTCTGAAGGGTCTAAACGCAGGCACCACTTGCATGCTGAGCTGGTTGTGCCTAAGATGCAGCTTCCAGGCCTCTGTGCATCCTGTAGCTCAGTCACTGTGTGCTGTGCAAGGACTGGGGTGGGAAAGTCAGTGCTGACCATCGTGCCAAACAGCCACAGCTTCCCAAACAGAAGAAGAAAGGTGGAGATGAAGCGGCGATGATAGAAGGATAGCTAGTTGTCACAGGTAATCTTTGGTATCCGTGTCCAGTGGTTAGTCCTAGAATCGCAAGCCTTGTTATATTGCACACATCCTCCCTCCACTCCTCCTTTCTCAAAGCAGCCCTTTTCCTCCCCCTGCCCCATGCGCTAGGGATGAGCATCAGAGGCAGTTGCACCAAAGTGACTCTCAGCCCAGTTCTGCGTCCCCTCCTCCCACCCAAGCCCAAGGCAGTCCAAATAGTTGTTGGCCATCATAGGTCTTAATTTTTAGTAACCCGCTTGGGTTTCTTTCCTTGTGTACCATCGCTTCCTCCACATGCACTCTAGCAGGGCAGTACAGGAGGCTCTGACCGTTTCCCAAGAAGTTTCTTTGCCCCCTGGCAGCACCTTGCAGACATGCACCTTACTGGGAATATACTGGGTCAATGCTGGTGAGATCTGGCACTGTCGATCTTGTGTAGGTGGCAACTGATGGGGATCTACTGGGGGAAGCTGACAGGAAGTGGCTACTGTCCCTTTTCTTTTCCTTTTTGAGAGAGAGGGGGATTTTTTTGGCATTGTGATTATTGTCCACCTTCCAGTGACCAAGTTCTGGGCTGCATTAATATTGGGGATAATTGTCTGTCTGGGCAGGTGTGGAGCTTTGCACCAACCTTAACAGCAAACGCCATGGCCGTATCCAGAGCCTGGATACAGGCTGGGTTTCTCCTATGCTCTCCAAAGTGCTTTCAGCAGTCTCCAGATAGATGTATCTGGCGGACAGGGAAACAGCACTCCTCCGAGTCCGGATGAAATCCACACTTCCATTTCGTGTCCTCATCTTGGAAATAACTCAACCCAAGCAAATGCTTCCCAGGTCTCCTTTCCCCATGTGGTGCCTGGTGCCCCAGGGGAGGGGGTGGCAGGAGGCATTTGGGCGTCACCGAAAGTGAGATCCTTTTTGGATGTATTTAATGGAAACATCTTTCAGGAGGAGAGACCTCTCAACCTTTGTGTTAATCTCAGAGCAGGAGATGAATTTCCGGCTATCCTTGCATATAGTGAAGCATAGCTGAAACAGCCAAACGCGAAGTAGAGTTAAACGTAGAGTTTGACCTGAATAACCTTTTAATTAGGAAGATAAATTTGTTGTAGCTTGACCTTAGTCCATGTTAGGAACCTGCTAATCATTTGACATGCAAAGTGTATTAATGCTGCACTTAACTTGGCCATTGGTTTTATTATCTGGTTTTGGGAGTTTTTTCGCTCCCAAAGCATCAATCTGCATCTTGTATGGGTTTTCTTTTCTTTCTTTTTTTTCCCATTCAGAACATGTAGCACACTGTTGTACTTCTGTTTCTGTCTGCGTAGAGTATTGCCTTAAACAGATCAGTTGTGTTGTGGTTTGTTTGGGGTTTTCTTTTTTCTACCATCAATTTTATGCATTAATTTATTTAAAAAATGTGGGGTTTTTTTCAAAAACATGAAACATGTATAATATTTTTTTTTAACATTTCCATTGCAGTATTTATCATTGTTACTGGTTGTGTGTAGTGTAACAGAATTAATGATATTAAAAAGCATACATATGAAAACCAGCCTGCCAGCCTTTCTCATTGGAGCGAACCGGGGTGAGAGGGTATGAACTGCACCATCTCCTCTGAGCCCCTGGCCGTCACGGATACGGAAATTAGGGGGTGCCAGCCTTCATGCCATGGCCAATACCCTCCTGCTTGGGCCCGGTAGAAGTGGCTGTTGTGGAGCCGTGCCGTATGGTACAGGTAAACCCGCTGGGGCCAGCCAGCCCCCAGCCAGCATTTGGGACACGCTTCTCCCCAGGGCAGCAGGAAGGCACATGGACTGGGCTCACCCCCTGCATCTGGGCTGCAACTGCATCTGCAGAAGTGATTATTGTCCACATCTACAGAAGCAGAAAGAAGTGCTGCATCTGTACGACACCAATAGGTGAAATAAACTTTTCTCCAGCATTGCAGCCGTTTCTGCCTCTCAAAGCTGTTAGCACGAGAGCCGAGCACTGGTTCCAGCTGGAAACCCCAGGGACCACTGGGGACAGCCGTGGGGGAACCAGTGACTCATACTAGCAGCTGGTCCAGTGCAGGATGTGTGCCCAGCAACCGAGAGGCTTGGACTCCACTTCTCTGCAGAGTGGTGCTCCCCAGATCTCTGCCCTGAGGTGGTCGAAGGCCACAGAGCTGAGCAGGGTGGGTAGGCACCCATGTCCACACTTCCCCATCAGCTTCCCACTGGCTCCCAGGAGAGGATGGGGCTGGTGGGGAGCCTAAGCCTGGCTCAACAGAGACCAGCAGGGTGAGAAAATCAATGACAGCTTGTTTTCTTCATTTCATCTCTAGCAGGAGGCATTTGGGTGCCACAGGCTGCCCAGCCCCACCATCGCCCACAGCAAACAGAGCAGGGCTCTGCAGCCCTTCTAGGGGACAGGTTGGCATCAACCCTGCCAAGACAGACCTGGGTCTTCGCTGGTCATCTCCAAAAACTTGGCAGCAGAGGGGCCAGAGCCGGGAGCAGAGCAGGGTTCTGAGCTGGCACTGTGTGACAAGCCAGGCCAGAATGGTGTTTCTGCTTAACTCCCCAGCTCAGGCAAAAGCAAACCCAGTTCATGCAAATCCCTGCCTAGCATAACCTAGCTGCCACTTTGCACTGACATGGATGAGGATCGCTCACTGTGAGGACAGAGCCCATCACTCAGGACAGCAAAGCAAACAAGCCACACAGGATGAGCTAAATCCATTTTTTTAAATAAAAAGGGGAGACGGAGCTGGCAATAATTCCGCTAGCTACCCCAGCAGGCTTGGACAGCGGCACCTGGTGCTGTGCCTGGGCATTGGCTGTCACTGGTGTGTGTGCATGCAGCTGGATTGCTGCAGGATTTCCAAGGAAATACGGGAGAGAGGGGCTGGAAAAGCCACAATCACTGCTCCTGCATCTCCCAAAAATAAAAACGTCTTGACTAGGACCAGCTGAAACTGTTTCCTACTATTGTTAAGGTAATTGTCTGCAGGAATGGAGGAAGCCTGGAGCCAGGACAAAGCCATGCTGCAAAGCTCATAGAGGGATGGAGGCAGCAATTACTGTGCTTTGGGCGAGATGCAGAGCGTAGCTATGGGACTGACAAAAAGCCACCAAATCCCCCTGCTCCCATGCAGTGACATCACTGATGACATAAGTGCTACCCTGGGCTGGCAGAGCACTGGCACCAGCCCTCTTCCCTTCCCTGCCTGGGCTGCAAGCTCCCAGCCCCATACGGTGCTGCTCATCCAGTGGGGCATCCCCGGGACCCTCCGGGACTCCAAGTGCTCCCGTCCCGGTGGAGCATAAGACCCGGATCAGCACTTAGACTGACTTCTACCACCCGCCACGCTCTGTCAAAAAGATCATCACGAGCAGCTTCCACAGCAGCTCTGGAAAGAAAATAAGTTTGCGATGCAGGTAAATGCTGAGGAGGAGAAAACTTCAGGGTCTCTACCCGTACCTGGCTATGGATGCTCGGTGGCGGGCAGGGGGGGTGGCACAGGGACTCACAGGGTGCCTCATTACATGTGTGTAATGAGGGGGTTTGTGTTCCCTGGTTAGGAAAGCGTTTGACGCCTCATGGCCTGTGCTCACTGGCTTCTTGTCCCCTGGAGGTGCACCCCACGGTGGCCTCAGGCTCTCGGGGCTGGCAGTCACCAGCAGAAGCTCTCATGTGCCAGCCCTGTCCATCGGCAGGTTTCAGAGTGCACAGGGGACAGGATCTGCTGAGGAAGGGGAAACTGAGGCAGTGGCAGGGCTCAGCCCAGGGCTGCTGTGTGATATGGTGGTGACGAGGGGAGCAGATCGGGTGGCTCTGAGAGCTGCTCCAACACACAGACCCCACGCTCAGCTCAGTTCCAGCTGGGGGCCTCCCACGCCATGGGGGCCGTGCAAAGGGCCGGGGGGAAATCTGAGCTCCGAAAAACCCCTCCCAGTCCTGGTCCTGGAGGAAGAGGGATCCCTGACCCGTGGCCTCACTGCGTGGGGTGTCTGTGGGACACGAAGCTCTCCCCACGCGGGCTAACAAGCATGCAGCCTCCAATGCAAAGCATGCTGCAAACCCGCTCATTAGCGTGTGCATTATAATGAGGGAGCCAGCAGAGGGCATGGAGAGGGATGTCACCACTGTGCGGGGACAGAAATGGCTCATGCAACCATGGCACCTCTCTGCCCCACAGGACCCCAGTCACCTTGGGCTTTGCCAGCTCTAGGACATTGGTTTGCTCCTCTAACTCCCTTCCCAGCCTCTGCTGGCCCCGTACCTGGTAGTCCCAGTGCACCCACTCCATCTCCCTCTCTGCAAAGTGCCCGGATGCGTATGGATACCTTGGGTACAGGGGAAGAGGAGGCAGCGACACCCAGCCATGCTCCGTCCTCCCTTTTTGGGTGAGCGGGAAGCTTGTGGGGAGACCACGGTGCTGCTACAACCCCCATGCCCACCCACTGTGAAGGGAGGCTTGGTGCTCAGATCTCCAGCTGTGTTTCCAGTGTTAGACCCTGCCGGGTAATCAGCTTCACCGTGTGCCCTGACAGCCGTGAAGGCAGGTGCTGCCATGTGGCCTGGGTGTCTGTCCTCACTTTTTGCTGTCTGTAGGGATTAACAATGCCCCCGGTGCAAAATCCGGTGAGCCAAGGTCAGCCCGAGCAGCTGATTAAGGCAGCAATGCAGAGGTATGACAGGAACACCATGGACCCTGATGCCTACTGGCCCAAAAAGAACTGGCTGGCCAGGTCTGAAGGTACCACTGAGGTCCCAGCTGTCCCCCTGTGTCACATGGGGCACATCCCCACGGGCTTAGGGTGCCAGCTGTGGCTTTGTTCATCCCCCCTTTTGCATCCTGTGTTCGCCCCACAGCAGCAAGGGACTCTTCTTTAGCATCAGTGCTTGTAGATTTGCTGCGGCTGCCTGTCCCCGTCCCTGCACTGAGACTGTCCCTGTCCCAGCGACGTCCGCAGGTCCCCAGGGTTCTCTCCCCCACTGGTCCCTAAATACCCTCTGGTGGTAGATGCTGCCTGGAGGACACCCTCCTGGCACCCCACAGGCCCCAGGGACAAGGGCTATGTGGTCAGGGATGAGTGACCAATGAGCTAGAACTCATGGGTGTCACCTCTATCACAGATCCTTAACAAGGACCCCTGGAACAGCACCTTTGATGTGCCCCCTGGCCCTGTTGCATTGCTTTTCGGGAAGAGAGGGAACAGTCGGGACTCTCCAGTCATCTCCCAATGTCCTCGGCACCACAGGACACCCTGCCTATCGCTTCTGCATTGCAGAGAAGCACAACCCAGTTTTTATCAACAAGGACAAGAACATCACCTGGAGAACAGGTCCCTGCAACAGTGCAGCCTGAAATGAACACTGACCTCCCCCTCCTGCCCAAGGTCGAGTCCAGCCCCCTTGACCTCCCCAAACTGGAGCTGCCTCAGGTGCCACCAGGTCCTTGGGCTCTGCAGTGAAAGGGTGACAGTCCTGCAAGGGCTGCCATCACTCCTTAGAGGAGACAAGGATGGAGACCTTCCTGCACAGCGTACCCATGCCATACCCCCCAAAACCCACCTGCCTCCATAAATCCGGTAACTACCCTCCCCCTTTCCCTGTACTGTGACTAGCTGTGGCCTGTCCCATACCAGCATCCATCCAGGTGACAGGCTGCCTGCTTCTCCTCCCCCTTACCCTCACCATCTCTCCGCTTGCAGAGAGGGAGGTGGTCGCCAGCATGCTGCACAGGCTGCCTGTGCGCACCGTGATGGGGAGGGGACCCTTCCAGGGCTACCACAGCCCCGGCTCTGGGCACCACTACCGCCTGCGAGGGACAGACTAGTAGGTTGATGGGGACCCTGCCGTCAGAAGGCATCTCCACACACCAGGAGAGAGGGCTGAAAGGCTGAGATGGCTTTGGTTGGGATGGGATGG
>WHYT01017338.1:634855-678398 GCA_009806455.1 Tetrax tetrax
GGGCCCGCGGGGAACGGAGGGAGGGTCTGTGCAACCCTGCACCCCGACCGCGGGGTGCCAGCCCTCGGCACTCCCCCAGCCAGGGGCCGAGCAGGTTTTACTGCCTGTGGGTTGGGGTCTGACTGCCCGGAGAGGATTAAGGGAGGCCGGAGACACGGCCCCGGCTCCGCTTGCAAGGTACGGTTTCAACTTTTGCTGCTAGGCTGATGTTTGGCAGCCAAAACTTCGGCAGGTGGGTCCCGCAGCGAGTTGTGCATCGTGCGGGGTTGGATTCGGAGCGGTTTCTGGGAGACCCCCTCCATCAGCAAGTGCCGACAATAGTGACGAGCAGCCGAAGCTGTCTGAGAAGATACAAATCCTTCTTTCGCTTTTCTCTCTCCCTCTTGGGACACTCGTGATGCCAAAAAGGGCACAGCAGCCCATGAGTGTCAAGGGGATGCGTCTGCATGGCTGGATCAGCACATGGAAGAGCTGCCAGGTAGCACTTTAAGGGATCAATAGTTGTGTTTGGCCCAGGGTTGTCCAGCATTGCTGGCTGTGGGATACAGATGGAAATTCGGGGTCCTGAGTCACCAGCCCAGCTCCATGAACCATCCAATGTGTCCTGGAACCGCCAGCACCTGGAGCCTCGTGGTGACTCAACGGCTGGAAAATCGCAGGGGCCGTGCCAGAGGGATGTACTCAAGTTTCCATTTCTTCCCCATATCACATTGTAGCGCTTGGGTGTTGGGATGGGCTCTGGTTTCAGCCTGCCTAAGCATCCCAAATGCTGAGCACTCCCAAAGCGCTGAATCAGCTCTTTTAAGAAAGAGGGGGCCAAAATGGGGCACCGGGTCCCACTGTGGGGCAGTTTGTCTTGGAAAATGGAGAGGAGCAGGAGTGAGATTAATGTTGGAGTGATAGGGTGGTAGATGGAGCACATCTTGTACCAGTGGGAATTGGGCTGGGGGACCAAAAGAAGACGGCAAAGAGACCAAAATCTTCAGACTGATGCCTCGTGCCGGGGTTTCATACACCTGCCTGCTGGACCAGCCCTGCTGGGCCACCTCCCTGCCTGGTCCTGGCTCCTTCAGTGGCAGCAATGGAATTTTTGCAGTCATCGCGCTTGTGTCTTTTTTTGGGCAGAGATTTATATCACCTCAGCACGCTGGTGTGTGGAACTCCTTGTATTTGATGTTTTGCTTTTGCTGTTGTCGGACATGAGCTGGGTGGTTTTAGTGGATGCCTGTCTGAGAGCTGCTGGCCCCACAGGTGCCAAGGAGCTGGCTGCTGGGCTCTGAGTTACGTCATGGACCATGGCTTTGGGGCTAGGCTGCCTGCTGCTCCCTCAGGGGCTGTAGGACATCTCCAGGGTGGACACAGAGATGTCCTCGCAGGGAGTGAACCGGAGCCTTCTCTCCCACCTCTCCAAATCACTTTGGTATGAGTAGACCAGGAGAGCTCACCTTGTTTTAAAGTCTCCACAAATCTTTGCGGCTCAGGAAAATTCAGGCACTGTAATGTGCCCCTGGGCAGGGGAAGGTGAAAGCCCTCGGTCGTGGTTTGGTCATGAGCCAGCAGCACTGCAAGTGATGTGCAGGCCTAAAGTGAAAACCCAGCTTATTAAAATTTCATCTTGCTAATTAGCACAGGATGAAGAACAAAGAAAGACAATGTTGTAAAGGGGGAATCGTCAGGAGTGTTAAATATTAAGTCATCTGCTGCCAGAATTGACTCCCAGTGGCTTTTTTGTATTCACGGTCAGACACTGGATGAGGTATCTAAATGGGTTTGGAGCCTCACTCGACACTGGCAGCTTTAAGGGACATAACTGGGCTGTAAAGTGACGATTCCTACAATGTAGGTGAAAGTATTTAAGGCTGGGCAGAGCTAATCCCTCAGCTTCAAATCTCCTGTCTGCTCTTGCAGAGAGAGGTGCTGGCAGCTTGTCTGCACTTTGCAGATGAGCTCTGTATCGACGTGGCCCCCTCGGATTTGGGGTTTGTCCTCTGGGTGCCCGGTGCTGTTTAATCCTGGCTTACAAACCAGCCAGCAGCAGCGGGGCTGCTTGTTTCCATTCGCTCAAGGCAGCCTCATTACTCTGCTGAATCACGACTCCACTTAAAATCACAACACTTGGGGAAGGAAAAAGAAACCAAACCCTGGGTTGTTTTTTATTTTGCTTTCTGATTCTGGAAAACCTGCGAATCAAGAGGAGACAAGTCTTTACCAGCCCTTCCCACTCACCTGGCAGGGAGGCGAGATGCCAGCCCGAATCCCGCGACTCCCGGAGCTGAGGCTTGGCGAAAATCACGTCCTTCGCACCACCGCGATGCCTGCAGCAGCCGGCAGCGCTGCTGCCTTGGCACACCCCAGCCAAAGGGTTGGCTGCTCATGCATCCATCACGGTGCCTGAGAAAACACGCTGGTGACGTGCTGGGTCCCCTCCTCCTGCCCATGGACACATGCTGCTCAGGGCACAGCCAGCTTGTAACCCTGAAACACCCCAGCGCTATGGAGAGGATAAAACTCCTGGGGACGTGGAGACATAGCAGCACTTATATTTTGTGTGCTTAAAAAGCCATCTGTGTTGGAGCCAGGCAGCGGGCAGGGATCCCCAGGACGGGTAAGTACTGGTACTGTCTCCTCAGTGGGATTAGCTGCCTCCTGGCCGGGGCTCTCCATATCCAACAGCCGGGTGCTAATGGGGAATTTGCTCCCTCTTGCCATGAAGACAGCAGCCCCAACAGCGAGCGGCTGTCACTTTGCAGGCAGTGTAGAGACACTCCTCAACCCCAACCTTTCCCCAAGCCCCTCAAGGCCAGGCAGGGTGTCTGTTTCTGCTTGTCACCACAATGGGGACAGTGAAGGCAAGGGTCCACTGGGAAAGATTGTGGGGTGTCCCTCTCTGCTGACCCTGTCCCGCTAAGGCAGAGCCGCTGCCCTGGCTGTGAGGCCGGGGGTCTGTGCCACCCACATTCACCGTGGGGTGGCTTGTGCGCCTTGGGGATAAACTCAGGTCCTCAAGATGACCCGGTGTGGTACCCAGGGGTATCGTGGGTGGCTGTGCAGGGCTAGGGAAGGGATTGGTGCCTCTGACCTGCGAGGGGGCCAGGATGTGAAGGGAGCTGCCCTGCGCCCCATGTGAGCACTGCTGCTGAGTACCGTAGCCTGTCCCACCCTCCCCCATTGGTGTCAAGCAGCTGGAATTGTCATTTCACCCTTTATCACTCCAAAAAGTGCTCCAGAGGACTGCTTGTCCCCCATCTCAGGTTTGCAAAGTCCCTTTGGCAGGGCCGGTCTCCCATGGCGGGGTTGCGAAGCAGAGCCAGGACTGTGCATGCGAAGGCTTTTTTCCTCTCCACAGCTGTTTTACAGAGAAGTAATTTCCCCCCTTAATTTGCCATCTTAATCCCCTGCTTTTTTTATGGAGTTGGAAATGCCTCCTGGTGAAACGCGCGGTGTTTCTTTTGCTCAACTCCTGCCAAGATGTTTGGGGAGGAGGCAGTAGCACCTTGCAGCAGAGGGGATGGTTTCCCGGCATCTCCGCGTGGAAAATGGATGCGTGTCCCCGGCACACGCTCAGCCCCCAGCGTGGTTCTGACCAGACCCCAGTGGGGCAATAGAGACCAGTTAAATGTTATTGACCCTCTTTAAACGAGTGCCCTAATTGCGAGGTTGCTGGGGTTAGTGGTGCTGTGGGTCTCGCAGCCTGCGGTTAGCGGCAGTGTTGGTAAAAATAGAAGCTTCCAAAAAATGGATTTTTATTTTTACTCCGTAAAGTGTGTCCTGCTCAGATGTTTTGCGTTCATCTTGAGTTGAGGCAAGGCGAGTCACTGCTTCCACAGAGCGGGAAGAAAAAGCTTTGTTTTGAGTCAGCTGGGAAGCTCCAGCACAGCAAGCTGCAAACAGCAAGCTGTTTGACTTTGACACCCTCCCTTCTCCTTTTCTTTTTTTTTTCTTTTGATGAGTTTAAAGGTCACCACAATGTCATCTTTGAGCAAAATAACAAGTCTGCATTCCAAAAAAAAAGTTGAAACAGTCTTTGCATGAGCAGGCACCTCTGCAGGCTGTGGCTCGCGAGTGTGAGGTGGCAGGCGTTGTCTCCGGGGAGCTTGGGAGACTTACCTCTCATCAGGGATGGAGTCAAATCACCGTCCGGAGAACACACATTTTGTTAACGAGGCAAAAAAAAGAGAGGGGCTGGACGGGCACAGAGTGAGATCCTGGTTTTGGAGACCTTCTTGGCCCATTCGTGTGCTGGGCGATGCCTGCAAACACCCTTCTCAGCATCTTTGTTGGATTGGTACCCAAGCAGGTGATGCAGCCCAGGGCAGCCGCAGGGGTTTGATCCTGCCCCAGCCAGAGCGACCAGAGCAGGATTAAATCAGCAGGCTTGGACACCTGGCTTGCACATTGCTCCGAGGCAGTTTGGTGTCCAAGGGCCACAAATGACTACAAAACCTTTCTTAAAAAACCACATTATTTCTCTACTGGCAGCAGCAGCGACAGCTCCTTCATGTACATCATGAGCTCCAGCCCATGGGGGGAAAAGAAAGAAACAGCCTAAAAATAGAGTGGCTTCAAAGTAGTTCATAAATAATAAACTGGCCTCCTGAAAGAGAGACGAAAATCCAGAACTCTCTAAAGCCCTGGGAGCTGCTGTCGGTTTTACAGGGAGTGAGGAGGTGGCTGTCCCCGCAGTGGCAGTTTCGGCCATTTCTTGGGTTTAACACCCTAAATGAGAGCTGGGAAAGAAAACACAGTTTATTTCCTCTTTTTTTTTTTTTTTTTTTTTTTTTCAGAAAATATGAAAGCTTTCAAAATTTTTTTTTCCCAAATAAATTGTGAGTCCTGCTCAGTGGGCAGCTGCATTTTATTTTCTCCTCTCCTTAAGCTTTGCAGTCCCCAGATAAGGCACGCATGAGACCTAGGTGTGCCGCTGGTGGCAACAGGTATTTGCGTCTCCCTCCCTGGCATCCCAGAAATTCCCAGTGGCAAGAGGCAGGGAGCCTGTTTGGGCTCAGCATACTCATCTGTATTTCCAGAAGCATCCTGCCACTTATGTCGTCACTCAGCTGTGTGCTGGTTTTGGCCGAGACCCTTCTGCAAACCTCATGCTCCTCCCATCGCCAGTACGACCCTGTGCTGCTTCTGGCTCACCCAAAAGGTGAGGAGGGGTTGATAGAGGGATGAACAGCTGCCTCCCACCGCTGTCTCCTCCCTGCCGTTATTGCCCCATTTTTGCAGGGCTCAGCCAGCCTCACATCACACCTGCTGGTGGCTGAGGGCCCCGTTCCTGGGGTGCAGGAACCTGTCCTGGGTGACACGGTCGGAGTGGTTGGACCTGACCTCGTCCCGTGCCGGAGCTCCCCAAAGGCAGGCGAGGGCTCCAAGGGACTTAGCTAAACCTATCGCCTGTTCAGGCTAATTGCTTCCTAATGCTGCCGTAATCCCATTTAAAACAACTGGCAGCCTAGAAAGTTACTGGCTGCCAGGGGAAGGTTAAAATGACCTGGCCGGCAACAAAAAAGTTCCCTGAGCTGCAAGGTCTGGCCCAATGTGTGCTGCAAGACGCACATAAAATGCCGTATGTTTTGTTCAGCCTGTGCCTGGGTGCTGCTCTGGGTTCACACCTGGCATCCCCATTGTGGAGCAGCGGGGTTTAGGTGATGCTCAGCACCCCTGTGTGCTTTGCCGGTCCTTTTTCAGGGAGAAAGATCTGTTTGAGGTGTAGAGGAAGATGCGCTCTGGCTTGTCACGCCTGCAGCATGGAGAGGGCTTCCTATGTCATTTTTTATATTTTTCATTTTTTTTTTAAGAAATAAATAAACCCCTTTAGAGGGAGTCACCTCTGTCAGTTTTCTTTGTGCCCAAAAAAGAGGATTTTTCTCCGGTCTGCCTACAGCCAGCAGGCTTATAGGCTTGGAGAGGAGGCGAGGTGCCAGCGTTTGCTGATGCTGGGCAGGTACCGGCCAGCTGGTCTGCAGCTCTGCAGCTCCTCTCCTTCCCCTGCTCCTCCTGCAGCTGGGTTTGTTTCTTGCTCTCCCATGTCCTTACTTTACTTTTCCCCTCCGGATCCCCGGCGCTGCGCTTGGCCAAGCCCAGCCAGTCCGCGGCCAAGAAGCCGTTAGGCTCTTGGCAGAGTCTGCTTCCCTGGGGCCGCGCGAAGGGGAGCGGACCTGAGCCGAAACACGGCCCAGGCCCATGCCAGATGGGGGAAGAGCCTTTTGGAGGTCCTGCACTGCTTGGTCCCAACAAAATTAGCTTTTCTCCCCACTGGAGCCGTTGCAGGGGTCTGTGTGCGTGGCAGGAGCAAGCCGCTCTCTTCCTGCTCAGGGTTGCTGGTGCAGTACATCCCGCAGCCAAGCTTTGGGGCACAACAAACCATGCCAAAACCAACCATGGGCTGACAGTACCCCAGCCCCATTTGGCCATCCAGGAGCTGCAGAGAAGCGAGAATTTACCCATCTTTGCTGCAAAGCATCCCTGGGCTGGAGCAGCTGGGATGCACAGGGGTCAGGGAGGGGACGGCGCTGCAGATGAGCTGAGTTACATCTGCTAGAGAGGCAGTTTGATTAAAATTAGGAGTGGCTGCCTGGAATTGATAGTGAGGTGTCTTTTATGGCTCTTAATTAGCCCTGTCCCTTCAAGGTACGGTCAGTGAGCTGATCCAGCTCCTGCTCAGCCTCCTCCTGCCTGCTCCCAGTCTCCACTCCTGCCTCATTGAAAGTCTTCACCCTCCCCCAAAAAAAAAAAAATTAATTATGGCAATGATTTGGCCCTGGGGTTCTCAGGCTGTTCTCTGCACGTGTTGTCTGCCCAGGGTAATTGGAGATGGTGTCTGGTACTCAGCGTACAGCACCTGGCACGTCACAGCCCGGCAGTGGGGGGCCAGGGGCAACTGCTGAAACTGAGACGTCAGAGGGATCACAAGCGATTCTTTGATTCATACGTTCTTCTCAGACTATTTATATCCTCTTCTTTTTCAGAGACGGGTGCTCCGGGACTCGGTGGAGGTGGGAACTCTCCTCATAGTCTGTTGTCTTCTAAGAGCGCCAGGCTTGCAGCAAAGAGATCTTTTTTCTCACTTCTCCAGAAAAAGCTCTAAACAGAGCAGCATGTACACCTTCCTGCCTGAGAACTTCACGCCGGTGAAGCAGAAGCCCTCCAAGGAGCTGAGGCCCATGCTTGGGGCCATCTTGCTGGGCCTCATCCTCTTCATTGCCGCGGTGGTGGCCTGGTGCTACTACACGGTGTCCCTGCGGAAGGCGGAGAGGCTCAAGACGGAGCTGATGGACCTGCGGGCAGATGGCTTTGTCATCAGGAACCAGCACGGGGAGGTGGTCTTCCGACTGGCCTTCCGCTCAGGCAGTCTCGACCTGGAGTCGTGCTCCAAGGAGGGTGAGATTCTGAGCTGCACGCGGTCGGGCGGGGGGCCGCTCAACTTCTTCATCCAGACAGTGAAGCCCAAGGACACAGTCATGTGCTACCGTGTGCGCTGGGAGGAGCTGGCACCCGGCCCAGCAGTGGAGCACACCATGTTCTGGGAGGACGCCCACTGGTACGGGGGCTCGGAGATGAGCACCCAGCACTGGCCCATCCACCTGGCCGGCTACCAGGAGCCCGTGCCCTACGTGACAAGTGATGTCCACTCCTTCCGTGACAGCTTTGGTGGCATCCTTGAGCGCTACTGGCTCTCCTCCAAGGCGGCGGCCATCAAGATCAACGACTCTGTGCCCTTCCACCTGGGCTTCAATGCCACCGAGCGTGCCCTCTTCTTCCAGGCCCGCTACAATGACTCCCCCTACAAGCCCCCGCCGGGGCAGCAGCCCTTCCCTGAACTCAGCTACCGGGTGTGTGTGGGCTCTGACGTCACCTCCATCCACAAGTACATGGTGCGCAGGTACTTCAACAAACCTTCCAAGATCCCCGCTGAGACTGCCTTCCGATACCCCATCTGGTCCACCTGGGCCCTCTACAAGAACAATATTGACCAAGCAAAGCTCTTGCAATTTGCTGAAAAGGTCAAGAAACACCGTTTTAACTGCAGCCACATTGAAATCGATGGCATGTACACGCGAGCCTATGGAGACTTTGACTTTGACCCTCTCAAGTTCCCCAATGTAACAGAGATGTTTGCAAAACTGAGGGAAGATGGGTTTAAGGTCACTCTGTGGATTCACCCTTTCATAAACTACAATTCCTCCAATTTTGGGGTGGGAATTGAGCGTCAGCTCTTCATCAAGGAGCCGTCGGGCCGGCTGCCAGCCATGGTGCAGTGGTGGAATGGCATTGGGGCCATCCTGGACTTCACCAACCCAGCAGCCCGAGACTGGTTCCAGAGCCACCTGCGCCAGCTCCGACACAAATACGGCATCTCATCCTTCAAGTTCGATGCGGGTGAGACCAGCTACCTGCCCAAGCAGTTCAGCACCTTCCGCCCACTCCCAGACCCCAGCATCTGGTCGCGGCGCTACACGGAGATGGCCATCCCCTTCTACGAGCTGGCCGAGGTGCGAGTGGGCTACCAGTCACAGAACATCTCCTGCTTCTTCCGCATCATTGACCGCGACTCTGTGTGGGGCTACGAGCTCGGCCTCAAGTCCCTCATCCCCACAGTGCTCACCATCAGCATGCTGGGGTACCCTTTCATATCCGCTGACATGATCGGGGGGAATTTTTTCCCTAACAAGACAGACGGGGCAGTGGAGATCCCCGACCGGGAGCTGTACGTGCGCTGGCTGGAGCTGTCGGCCTTCATGCCCTCCATGCAGTTCTCCATCCCACCCTGGCTCTACGACAAGGAGGTGGTGGAGATTGCCCAGAAGTTCACACAGCTCCACGAGTCGCTGGTGGCCCCACTGCTGCTGGAGCTGGCCGGGGAGGTCACTGACACAGGCGACCCCATCATCCGTCCCATCTGGTGGATCTCGCCCCGCGACGAGGCCACTCACAGGATCGACTCCCAGTTCCTCATTGGGGACACCCTCATGGTGGCCCCTGTCCTGGAGATGGGCAAGCAGGAGCGTGACGTCTACCTGCCGGCGGGCAAGTGGCGCAGCTACA
Source organism: Tetrax tetrax (assembly GCA_009806455.1). NCBI lineage: Eukaryota > Metazoa > Chordata > Aves > Otidiformes > Otididae > Tetrax > Tetrax tetrax. The sequence continues at coordinate 643,904 of WHYT01017338.1, forward strand.
AGGGGGAGTTGTTTGAGAAGACCCCGGTGCTGCTCACAGACTACCCCGTTGACCTGGACGAAGTCGCCTATTTCCTTTGGGTTTCCTAACAGGCTCCTCCATCATCTTTGGGACAACCATGCCTTACCTAGGACTTTGTAACAAATAATAATTCTAATTGCACATTTCTTTTGAGACTGGGATTGAGGAAGGGAATTAAATAGACTTCGCTGTCCTTGGGTAATTTTTTTTATTTGGATGGGGATAGTGTGATTTTTTTTTTTTTGATTTGAGGCAGGCAGAAGACTCCGATTTTGTTATGTAAGGCAGAATTTTCTCTGTATGTGTCAGGAAGGAGTTGTCAGTCTGTCTCCAGACAGGTAGTCAAGGCAGTCAACTCTTCAGTTCCCATGGATTTCAAGAGGTGAAGGTTGGTTAGTGCCATGGTAGTGCCTCTGGCCTTGCGGGAGCACCCAGTCCCGTGCATGGGGATATGTGATGTGGGAGGGTTGCTACAGCACAGCCTGCCTTAATTTTTATAATATGGCAAATATATTTAAAAGGACTTTTTTAAGAGCAGAAAACAAACTAGTGAGATATAGAGAGAGACTCATATATTTTTTTCCCCTTTTAGCCTAGTGTGGCACTGGGCTAAGGCTTGCTCCATGTTTCCACTTCCCGGGTACCAGGCAGGCCGGGTTACTCGAGTGATTTCCAGGTATTTTAACTGTATGAGCTGTGTGTCGCTTGCTGGAGAAGCTGCATCCCACCTCCTCGTCCATTTAACATCCGCTGCAAGACACTTGCCTGTGTGTTTTGCCTTGGATGTCAACGTTGCCTTTCCTAGAGCAGTGCTGTCCATACCAGCATGCTCCATTAGTCTTTTTTAAGCATTTATAACCCTGCTTCGTTACATGATTGTCTTAACAACATCATCATTTTTGGTTTTTAAGGACAGATGAGCTTTCAGGTTTGTCACTGCAGAAGCACTGCCTGGAGCAAAGCCGTTCTCAAAAAGGACGTGCAGCGCTTCCCCGGGAACAGCGCAGGCGGCACGTGTCTTGGATTGATGGTGACGTTTGCTGCTAGTTGGCTTGCTGGTGGGTGGAAAACACCGGCTTTTGCACTGATGGGTCTGTGCCAGCGGCTGTTCTCACTGCAGCCATGGAAATGTTCTCATCTACCATGAAATTAAGTTAATATCCATCTTTGTCTCAGGTCGCAGTTAGAGGTGATGGTTTTCTTTAGGGTTGTTCTGAAGCAGATCTCCTCTCTCCCTAGGAGAATTAGGGGCCTTCCTCAGGCAGCATTTGTGGTGCTGGAGGTGGGGTGGCTGTTGGAGGTTTCAGGAGTGGACACAGGGTGATGTGGTGTGGCTCCCCAAGTCCCAGACAGCTGGGATGGAGCTGCAGAGATGCCTCTTTCCCAGCTTCTCCATTTGGCTTTGTACGGGAAGATGCATTTACAGAGAGTCATGGGCAATTTCCGCTCTGAGATGCAGTAAGCAAGATTGAACTCTGGCAGCCCTCCTCCCCAGGGAAGGATGTTCCCGGCTGTGCCCTGGGTAGGAGCGCATTTCAGCCCCTGAATTTTTAATAAGCCTCTGCAGAATTGAGCTGCGTTGGCTGGGAAGGTTTGGGGCACCTTGCCCAGGCTACAGCCAGCTAAGGAGAGCTCAGCATCTGCGAGGTTTCTCACGGGATTGTGTCTGGACTGAGTGAGTCTGGCACAAGTCTGTCACCTGCGGAGATGGGCTGTGTTTTGGGTAGGGCTGGGTGCCCGTGGGGATCCTTCTTAAAGCCCATCTCCTGCACTGGGTACTGCAGGAGGCAGAAAAGGAGATGTGCTAAACCTGGGGGTTGTGATGGGGTCCAGGAGTGGAAAATTAGGTGTTTGTGGCAAAATCTGAAGTGCTTTTATAGTTAAGAAGTGAGGAAGTCCAGTCTGATGGACTCTTTGGAGCATCTCTTGTGATCTGAATCTGCCCTGCATAATTTGGTGTTTCAGCCTCAAAAGGAGAGGGCTTCTCCAGCCCCAGAAATGCATAAAGACCGTGCTTTGAGGGGCTCCAGCTCTTCCCTTTCAACCTTTGCTCGTGAAATACTTGTCCTCCTTTTGCATGGGAGTCATTGAGTGGAGATGTTTCTGTACAGCTCAGCAACAAGGGAAGATGTGGGATCTTCGGCACAGGAGTTCATGGGAAGGATCCCAGTGTGACCAGGAGATATTGCATGTCTTCTCTCTGTCTTTGCTGTGCCACTCGTCACATCCCTCCCTAATAAGGGGTGAGGCTACATGAAGAGAAACCTGTTGTTCCTATTAGTATCCCTTTATTATTAAAATGGTGGGAGCAGCTAGATGTGTGCCTTCAATCCCCTCACAGTGGTTTCAGGCGCCGTCAGGAAAGTTACGGAGGAAGTTCACCATTAAACACACCATCCTACTTCCCCTCCCCTTAAGAGAAAGGATTTTATTATCAAAGTTTTAATTTTCTTTTTATTTAACTATATTAATAAGTAGGTAAAATTTTAGAGTGCCCTTATTTTTATAAGTGCTGTAGTTAGGGCATAGATGGCCATGGCTGTTCAGTGCTCCATCTAGGAAACAGGTGAAGCTGTTGGGAGGACATAAGGGGTGATGCTGAAGAGCAGCTCCATATGGGTAGCTGTCTGTGAGTCTGTGGCACCAAGCCTTTCCCACATGTCAGGGACAGGCTTAGCAGTGCTGCCTCAAGTTATCTCAAAGACCTCTAGGTGCCCTTTCCATCCAACTGTTTACCAAAACCACTATTTCTAACACTATGCTGTAGCCCTGCAGGACTCAAGGACCTCTAGGACCTTACAGACCACAAGCGCTTTGTGCACAGACACCTTGGGAGCTGGGAGCTGGGGAGATTTCTCCAATTAACACCATGGGTCACAGGTCAAAACAAGGTTTAGTTTGACTCAGACGAGGAAAAGCCCCAGAAGAGGTTTCAGGATTGGGTGCAGCCTTTTCCACCTCAGCTGGCAGTGGATTGTGGCTGAGCAGCAGGTCAATGTGATGCCCATGTGATTGAATTTTGAAGCTTGTACTGTTGTGTTGGGTTTTCTGGATGCTTGTGTTTGCACATGCTGTCCTACGTCAGACTGTAGTGCTGGTGGGTTTGTTTTTAACCACTTTTCTAATTCTTAATTGTTATGAAAACAGAACTGTAACATGAATCGCCTTGATTGATATAAAACTTTGGAAAACAAAAGGAAGTTTAACTATGTCCATCTGTACCAAGTACATGGGGACGGTGGTTTGGGGGTTTTGGGCTTTTTTCATCCAAACTTCACCAAAATCAAAGTTGAGATTTTTGGTTTATTTAAAGCTTGCAGCCTGCAGCTTTTATGTTTGTTTTAAAGGGAGGAACTAGAAGCCTCCCTGCTCTTCTGTTTGCAGTGGTGGCAGGAGATGGGGATATGGAGATGATCCACTGGTGTGGGTCGTGGATTGCCCTCCCTTGGGTCCCAATAGCAAAGGGAATAGCTGTGTCTTAGAGATGCCCTGGAGAAAACCGTGTCCGGGTGAACCCTGATGCTCCATCCACCCCCAGGGGTGGGGACCAGACCATCACTCCCCTATTTCTGCTGACATCCACCCAAAAAGGGTCCACCGACACCAACTCTGGAGGGGTTTGTTGGTCCACGCTACTCTCAGAGGACACGTGCTTTGTGACTGTTTGCAGGTGTTGAAGAAGAGGAGCCTGCTCCAGAAGGTCCATCTGGGCCTTGGCTGTCCCCACTGTCCCCCTTTCCAGATGGTGCTGACGGCTGGGAGGGGGACAGAGTAGATGTTTGTGGCTCTGGGGTTGCCAGAAATGGAGCGTGTGACACTCATTCAGGAGCCAGCCTCGCTCCACACCACCCGCTTTGCCTCACAGAATGTTTCTCCTGCCCTTTCCATCTGTCACTGCACAAACCACAGCCTGCCTTGTGCCACCTGGGCATCACCAGCACCGGCCAATGCACGCAGCTCGCTTAGGGAGTGAGAAGGACTTCAATTTGCCCGCTCTGCAATAAAAGACATTTTCCCAATGCTTTTCTTTTGTTTTCTCCCTTGGGTGCAAGCGGCATCCATACACTCAGCTGATGCTCTCCTGGGTGTGGTGAAACTGGTGCCAGGTGGAGACCTGCAGGCAGGCTGGCATCTTGCAGTATCTGCAGCCTTGTAATGCAGGAGTCCACCTTGGAATCCCTGGGGTTTGGTTTTGTTTTGCGTCTTCCCAGAAGCAGATGCTGTGCACCGGCTGGGTGTGTGAGGCTCACTTGGACACGGGGACAGTGAGCAGGGTCCGCTCTGTGCTGCGTCCCGGCTGAGTGGCAATGATTGAGAACACATCCAGGGCTGTGTACTGCACAGGGAGGAGGGTGGATGGCAAAGTCCACATCCCGGTGGGGCTACGGCAAAAGCCCAACTTATTTCAAACCAGATTTCAAGGGGGTGCTTATGGATCACAGCAGCAGGGCTGCTGACCCACACCATCCTGGCCAGGAGCATGTCCATCCCTGCCCAAAATCACAGCTTTTATTCAAACTAAGGAAAAAACAACAGGTTGGGGGAAGACTGTAGTGAAAGGACAAGCTGGCAGCAGCAGAGTCCCCTTGGGCATGCAGCCAGGCTGGCAGCCTCAGGGAAAAAAACAACCTCCTCAGTCACTGCTCATCTTCTGCTGTGAGGACAGGCTGAGGGAGTTGGGGCTGAGACCTGATAGTGGTACCTCAAGGTGGCTGATAGGAGAGACAGGGTGGGACTTCTAATAAGGGCATGTAGTGATAGGACAAGCGGTAATGGTTTTAAAACAGAGGGAGATAGATTCAGACTGGACATAAGGAAAAGATTTTTTACAATGAGGGTGGTAGAACATCGGCACAGGTTGCCCAGAGAGGTGGTCAATCCTCTGGAAATATTCCAGGCCAGGTTTGGATGGGGCTCTGAGCAACCTGATCTGGTTGAAGATGTCCCTGCTCCTTGCAGGGGGTTGGACTGGATGGGCTATAAAGGTCCCTTCCAACCCAAACCATTCTGTCATCCTGAGCCGGGCAGGAGCTGCCAGTCTCCAGGTCCCTCACATCAGGAGAGCCATAGAAGTGGTCTGGGCTGATGCAAAATCCCAGAGGCCAAGTAGAGAAAGAGCAGGATTTATTTAGTTATTTATTTTGCCAGTGGGACTGAGTGCTTTTAAGCTCAGTAATCATGAAAGATGAAGGGCAATACCTCCCCCCACCAAAAAAAAAAAAACCAAACAGAACATCACTCAGCCTGGAGTGAGTAATGGGCTGGGATATTCCCACATCGCCAGCACCACCACTAAACAGCTCTTGCTCAGCACTGGAAGCACAAAAAAATCTCAACCCAACTGAAGCTTAGCAAGGCAAAGAAGATGTCCCTCTGGCAGTGGGTGGCCCTGGCAGGGCAGGAGGGTGCGGAGAGACGGCCGACGTGCCACCTGCTCAAAGGATGCCTCCAGCACTCAACTGCCTGGTTCCCCACAGCTCAGCTGTGCAGCAAGGAAAGACACCGGGGGGAGAGAACAGAAAGAGGTGGGGATCTGAGGGGGAGATTTTTTTTCAGCCAAATGGACCAGGCAGCTTGTGTCATCCCCAGAGTTTGCGGAAAGTCTTGGTGATGCTTATTTTTCCCCCGCCTGTGATGCAGGCGGGGGGCAGAGCTGTGCGTGCACGTACAGCATGCGCTGATCATAGGGGCAGAGGTGCCGTATGAGGGACCGCAGCCTGGCCCTCCCAATGCTCCCCAGCACTGAGGGCATCAGGTTTTCAGAAAGCTTTTTTCCTACTGCAGCAACAGCCAGACGAGTTTTCTGGGGACCCTCCAGTTGCCCCGAGCCCAGCTGTTGGGGATCCCTTGAGGCTTCAAAGCGGCAACTGAGAAAGAAAGCATCCAGAAAAGCTTTCGTTTCATCCTCAAGGGAGATACATTGGTGGAAACCATTATCCTGGAGTGGGAGAAAGCCCACGGTAAGGAGACAGAGATGGTCTGTTAACCCTGAGCACCACTGCCAGACTGCACATTGCTTTTCCTTTCACAACCCTGGATTAAAGTGGGGTTTTCCCTCCCCACCGCCACACCAGGGACAGCATCACTGCAGCTCGAGCTGCTTTCAGAGGCATCTAGAAACATTCTGGCTCATCCCACTTGGCACTGCTCTTGTGCCACTCTGACCATGCAGTGCCCTTGTGGCATTATGGATCCACTGATGGACGATGGAGGTTGGAACTGGTTCTGGGGCTGCTTCACCTGAGCACCAGATCAGCTGTGAGGTGAGTGTGATGTTCTCCAGCCCCATTCACTTTTTATGAGGACCAGCTCTGGAGCAAACCCCTAAAAAAAGGAGCTTTCTCCTGCCTTGGGGTGACACGCAGCTTTACCTCCCAGGTGCCTACTAGCAGTACACTACATTCAGCAAAGCAATCATTCTCCATCTTGGGAAGACACACTGCAGCCCAGAGACCCTGGGACCATCCTAAGCTGCTCAGTCATGTCACCTTTAAACTTCTCTTTGCTTAAAAAGAGGGAAGATTGGACCAAGAATGGAGTTTGTTTCACAGCCAGCCTGCCCATCCAAAGCCTGCAACTGCTGCTGAGATGCCTTCACTGGGAAAAAGTCACCTCCATGGGCAGAAGGATGCTCGCTCATGTACAGAGATTTCCACCAACAAAGCTGGTGGCATGGGAGAACATTTTCCATGAGGAAACTGAGGCAGGAGGGCACTTTGGCTGGTTTGTTAATTATCTGAACTCTCTCAGGAGGATGATGGCCAAGTCCTCTGCTGGGACCTGGGATCTGACAGACTGCACCCTTTAGCTCTAAACGTGGTCCCAGAAGACACATGGATCCTATTAGGTGCTAACCCATGCGTAAGTTGGTGCTAGGTTTTAATCTTGACTGCTGTGACATTTCACCACGTGTTTATGGGCTTGGCTGAATCCACACCATGGGAAAAAATATTCCTAGACATAAGGAATACATTTTTTACAATGAGGGTGGTGGAACACTGGCACAGATTGCCCAGAGAGGTGGTGGATGTCCCATCCCTGGAAACATTCCAGGCCAGGTTGGACAGGGCTCTGAGCAACCTGATCTGGTTGGAGATGTCTCTGCTCCTTGCAGGGGGGTTGGACTGGGTGGCCTTGAAAGGTGCCTTCCAACCCAAACCATTCTATGAGTCTATAACATGGTTCTCAATAATTTCTTCCAATAAAAGAAGGAAAACGGTTGCCATTTGTATTAGCAAGTACTGTAGGTTCTTTCTCCTCACTCAGGTCACAGGAAATGCAAACTCCCTTTGCTCCTGCATCAGCACCCATCTGATTTCAGCTGAAAATTAAGCACCTTCCTCTTCTGGCTAATCACAGACAGCTTTTTCTAAAAAAAGTACTCTGCTGCAACTGCCTCCTTGACTAAGTAAATGAAATTAAAAACATCTTAAGGGATCAGCTGTGAAGTGGAGTAACAAAAGTCTGTGTAACTTCCTTTATAAACCAGAAACGTGCACACAATTTCTTGCTGGGAGAAGATTACTAGCAGAGACTGTTTTTCTATACATTGTATTTGTCATACTGCAATTACAAAGACAGCCATCCAATATATTTTAATAAGTAAATTCTTCTACAGGATTTGCCCCATGAAACAGAGGTCACAGTGTTTTCTTCGAATTACATACTGAAGAATTTCTACTTTAAAAGCTATTAAAATTCCCAGGGTCCTGAAGGTCATTGGTCCAATAATCCCTGAGATCATTGCACAGCTCAGGAAGGAGCCTGTTAGGAAACCCAAAGGAAATAGGCGACTTCGTCCAGGTCAACGGGGTAGTCTGTGAGCAGCACCGGGGTCTTCTCAAACAACTCCCCCTTGTAGCTGCGCCACTTGCCCGCCGGCAGGTAGACGTCACGCTCCTGCTTGCCCATCTCCAGGACAGGGGCCACCATGAGGGTGTCCCCAATGAGGAACTGGGAGTCGATCCTGTGAGTGGCCTCGTCGCGGGGCGAGATCCACCAGATGGGACGGATGATGGGGTCGCCTGTGTCAGTGACCTCCCCGGCCAGCTCCAGCAGCAGTGGGGCCACCAGCGACTCGTGGAGCTGTGTGAACTTCTGTGCAATCTCCACCACCTCCTTGTCGTAGAGCCAGGGTGGGATGGAGAACTGCATGGAGGGCATGAAGGCCGACAGCTCCAGCCAGCGCACGTACAGCTCCCGGTCGGGGATCTCCACTGCCCCGTCTGTCTTGTTAGGGAGGAAGTTTCCTCCAATCATATCTGGCAGTACAAATGGGTACCCCAGCATGCTGATGGTGAGCACTGTGGGGATGAGGGACTTGAGGCCGAGCTCGTAGCCCCACACAGAGTCGCGGTCAATGATGCGGAAGAAGCAGGAGATGTTCTGTGACTGGTAGCCCACTCGCACCTCGGCCAGCTCGTAGAAGGGGATGGCCATCTCCGTGTAGCGCCGCGACCAGATGCTGGGGTCTGGGAGTGGGCGGAAGGTGCTGAACTGCTTGGGCAGGTAGCTGGTCTCACCCGCATCGAACTTGAAGGACGAGATGCCGTATTTGTGTCGGAGCTGGCGCAGGTGGCTCTGGAACCAGTCTCGGGCTGCTGGGTTGGTGAAGTCCAGGATGGCCCCAATGCCATTCCACCACTGCACCATGGCTGGCAGCCGGCCCGACGGCTCCTTGATGAAGAGCTGACGCTCAATTCCCACCTCAAAATTGGAGGAATCTTTGTGTATAAAGGGATGAATCCACAGAGTGACCTTAAACCCATCTTCCCTCAGTTTTGCAAACATCTCTGTTACATTGGGGAACTTGAGAGGGTCAAAGTCAAAGTCTCCATAGGCTCGCGTGTACATGTCATCAATTTCAATGTGGCTGCAGTTAAAATGGTACTTCTCAATGTTTCTTGCAAAATGCAGAACTTTATCCTGATTGATATCTTTCTTGTAGAGGGCCCAGGTGGACCAGATGGGGTATCGGAAGGCAGTCTCAGCGGGGATCTTGGAAGGTTTGTTGAAGTACCTGCGCACCATGTACTTGTGGATGGAGGTGACGTCAGAGCCCACACACACCCGGTAGCTGAGTTCAGGGAAGGGCTGCTGCCCCGGCGGGGGCTTGTAGGGGGAGTCATTGTAGCGGGCCTGGAAGAAGAGGGCACGCTCGGTGGCATTGAAGCCCAGGTGGAAGGGCACAGAGTCGTTGATCTTGATGGCCGCCGCCTTGGAGGAGAGCCAGTAGCGCTCAAGGATGCCACCAAAGCTGTCACGGAAGGAGTAGACGTCACTTGTCACGTAGGGCACGGGCTCCTGGTAGCCGGCCAGGTGGATGGGCCAGTGCTGGGTGCTCATCTCTGAGCCCCCGTACCAGTGGGCGTCCTCCCAGAACATGGTGTGCTCCACTGCTGGGCCGGGTGCCAGCTCCTCCCAGCGCACACGGTAGCACATGACTGTGTCCTTGGGCTTCACTGTCTGGATGAAGAAGTTGAGCGGCCCCCCGCCCGACCGCGTGCAGCTCAGAATCTCACCCTCCTTGGAGCACGACTCCAGGTCGAGACTGCCTGAGCGGAAGGCCAGTCGGAAGACCACCTCCCCATGCTGGTTCCTGATGACAAAGCCATCTGCCCGCAGGTCCATCAGCTCCATGTTGATCCACTCCACCTTCTGCAGGGACACTGTGTAGTAGCACCAGGCCACCACCGCGGCAATGAAGAGGATGAGGCCCAGCAAGATGGCCCCAAGCATGGGCCTCAGCTCCTTGGAGGGCTTCTGCTTCACCGGTGTGCTGGTTTTGGGCAAATGTATTTCTTTGATACGCCCCTTTTGATCAGTTCCATGTTTTCCCACGCGGTGGGTAATCAAACTGTCCATGACTCCTTGGCAGCGTGAACGCTTGGTTAGAAACCTTTCTGCTGAAATTTTTTTCTCCAACTGGTGGACAGAAATTCCAAGGTGCTGTATGAAGGTGGTCACCGTCTCCTTTCCAAAGCCTGGCCACTTAAACCTGAAGTCTTATTTCCTGAAACAGAGGGTTACAAACACCAAAAAAAAACAATTAAATCTTGCTCATGACTGAGATCCTTGCCTCCCGTTTGCAGCCTGGCAGCCTCCCTGCCCCTGCGGCTCTGGCTTGCTTTGCTCTGTGCGGTGGCAGCCTGTTCACTGGCAGCTGGGCTGAGCTTTTTTGGAGTGGGGCTGTGCCAGGATTCCTGTGACCCCCTCTTGGCTGCAGCCTCTCTGCGTCCCGCAGAGCAAGGGCGAAGAGATCAGTGTCAGGCCAGAGCCCAGAGGAGAATGGGGCCAGGCAAAGGGGCTGGTACCTGAGCATACAAGCTGGACATCACAAGCTGATCTGTTTTTACATTCATTATAAGCTCTGTCAGATTTCCTCACCTGTCCACAAATTCTCTGCATCAAACGCAGGCAGAGAAATGCTGCGCTGAATTGTCCAGCCTCTGCCTGCCGTTCCCCATCACTCCCCGGGAATGCAGCCGGCGAGTGATGTTTTATCTTTGCGCACTTTGCTCCTTCCCTGAGCTGCATGTGGACGCATCACCAAGCCAGATGGTGCAGTGCAGCCCGCAGCACCCGAAAGAGCATCCACTGCCAACAAAAACCACAAATGGGGGAAACTGAGGCATCATACTCTGCAACTGGGCTCCTGGTCCCATCCCGGGGTCCGTGTGATCTGACAGGATGGAAATTTGCAGGAGCAGCCTGTATGGAGAGGAGGAAAAAGAACCACCTTGCTCATCTGAGCTGTGCCCAGCAATACATGCCAGGCGTATTTACCCGCACCGCCATGACATCAGTATCTAAGTATACAGAGATGATAAGCAGCCCAGGGAGCCATTAAAAATACCAGAGGTCACCGCATTTGAGATCGATTGCAGCAGCCTCCCAACCACTCAAATGAGCCCCTTGGTTAGTTTTTGTAGTGTGGTCTCCGTGTGAGTGAGGTTTTGCTGTGAAAAAGAGCCAGAGTGAGTAAAACCCTTCCCAGATGGGTCCTGCCCGGGGTAGGGGGTGAGAGAGGGAAGGTCGGTGCTGCCCCAAAGAGGTGGTGAGCGGGGACAGGGGTGGTTTGGGGGAGCAGGTTGGGTTACACGCGTGCTCAGGGCACTCTGCCAGCCCCAAAGTGCTCAGACCTGGCAACTCCCCGGTGCTGGCCCAGCTCCTGACACGGCTTTGCGGCTCCAGCTTGGGTGGTTTCCAGCAAAACCCTGGTGTTTTTGCAAAACAACCTCCTCTCTTTGAAGATGTTTTTATGTGCTGTATCAGTCCTTGGTTGCCGCCCTCAGAGCCTTCCTCAGCTTCTTCCTTCTTCCTTTCGCCCTCCCAGTCAGCCTGGGGACAGGACTCTCCTTTAAGATGAGCCCCGTCTTTTTCCAGGATGAAAAAACAAGGAAGGGAAACAGAGAGGGAAGCAAGTTTTTCAGGACTTATGTTTCTGTTTCATTTGCATTTTTTTTAAATATGAAACAACAACATATAGAAAAAATACCTCACAGAGACATCAGGATTCCGAAACCTCTACAAGAATAAAGGCTGTGCGGAAAGTTTCCCAGCTTTCACTGCAGTGATTTCTCTCACAGACAATTGCTTTAAATCCCTTGTCTTCCCCAGGGACAGAAGATTAGTGGCAGAAAGATGGTTTACAAGGGAGTCAGGGTTCCTAGGCCAAGCTGTCCTGTCCCCAGCACCTTTTGGGTTTTCCTCCCTCCTACTGCTGAGTTGGTACCTGAGCCCTGCCCCTGCCTGGGAGATGTGGTCAGCAAGTGGGAAGAGCAGGTGCTGGAACATCTGGAGGCAGAACAGGATGAAATTGGGATTCCCGGGATAAAGCCCACCAGGGTAAGGGAGTCTCTGAAGCTGCAAACTCCCACGCTTTGAGGCTTGTGTCTCATGAAAGCATTTTGGCTGGCAGCCTGAGCGCTGCCCAGGGGCAATGAGAAGGAGTCTTGCCAATGGGTGCACATCGGTGATCCAGAGCCCAGATCCAGCCTTTTCCTTGCGCCGTCTAAAGGGTTATGGCATCACAGCATCCCTTCCCCATGAATATATAACCAGTTCTTGCAAAGCCTCTCTGCTCCAGTGAGTACTTCATCAACCCATGCAAAGTGGAACAAGGATGTGTCGAATTCTCCCAGAGCACCCCGAAAACCAGATGCGCCAGGGATGCAGGCACAGTTGTATTTTATTTGGGCTGGTTTATCATATGCTGATCTGGTATGGGTCTGGTCCCATCAGTTCCCCAGGCCTTCCTCTGAAAGGAGCTGGGATTCCTCACCCCAGGGATCTAAGCAGCCTTTAGCATGCACAGATTAAACATTGACATACCCAGCACCGTGACATGCGGAGAATGAGCCAGGACTTTCGACCCTCTTAAACAGGAGCTAAGCAAGGGTTTCAAGCGATGAAACGCATGTCAGCCAGCTCAAAGAGCAGCTATGCTCCTAAACTCCTTTGTAAACCTACCCTCAGAGCCTCCTCCAGACCAAATCTATCCCCAGCAACCCCTCTGATCTATTGGCACATGTGGCACAAGTTTGTCAGACCTCAGCCCAGGGCCCAGCTGTGTGACATCTGAATCTTCAGACTTTTGCCTTTCTGATGCATTCACCTACCTACTGGTGTGATGAGAGCATCACTCATCAAACAACTCACCAGGAAACAATTCTGTCTTTAAATAAAGGGATATTTTTCCTTATTAAGATTCCTTTTATAATAGGTTATCAAACACTTGGCAGTTGCTATCAGGCACTTGTAGGGAGAGTATATGACATGTTCTCGCAGAAAGCGCTATAGGGAGCTATAAGTCATGGTCATAAACAAACTATTGCCTGTCAAACTGATTAATCATTTACTGAGCCCTTGTAAACTGTTTCAGATGGGACCTTTTTAACAGAAAACACACACAAAGAAGAAAGCAGTTCCCATCAGCTCTCATTTCCCATAGCAGCCTGGCACAGGCAGGCATTGTATGGGGGATTTATTACTAAAAGGGGCCCAGGGGAGGTCTGCTTACCTTTTTTTTCTATGTATATAGATGACATGAGAAAAGAGGTAGCTGCTGTCGCTGCAGTCAAGGAAGGGGAGCGAAGGAGAACCAAGGTTATCGTGTGAGCTGCCACAGATTACCTACAAAGCCAACAAGGCTTAACGCAAGGGGGAAGTGACTGGGGGATGGATGCAGAGGGTGAGGTGACATTACCAAGGACGCTCCGCAGCCCATGTGGCACCGATGTCCCTGCCAGCAGCACCCAGTGCCTAGGGAGCACGCACAGCAAACTGAGAAGGTGACCAAGGAGGGATGCAGCCAGAGTCTTGCTCCTGCTGGAAAAATCTTAAAGCTCACTTGTACCCCAAAGCAGGAAGGATATTAGCCACAACTCTGCATGCACCCATCACCCCAGCTCTGTGCTTTGAGCAATTCCTGATAGCTCCAGCGAGGGCAATGCTGATGGCTGGCCTCACAGGCTCGACCCTTGGCCCATGCGGATCTCTCCTGGCTCCTTGGGCTGAAACAGCAGTTTGGTTCATGTTAACCCCATATCTGAGGCAGAGTCAGACTGCTCTGAGCAGGCTTATTTCTGGCAGCCATGCTGATTTTGGGTTCTCTGCACTGCTCCTCACAGCTCCTGATGCCTGAAGGGTTTTTAGCTCATCTCGCCGTGAAGGTGGTTGCAGAGTCTTCTGATTTGTGCCTGTACAAAGTGCTGCTCTAAAGCTGGTAACCCTGTGCAAACCTGACAGTGCTATAAGCCCCTGGGAACCATGCAAATCCAAGCCTACAGTGGAAATATTACCTAGGATTTTTCCTTATCTAGAGGATCCCAGTCCCACAGTACCAGGAATAAAGCAGTTACTGCACAGGTCTTTCAGTCCTAATTGCTGTAGGAGCAGGCAGTGGACAGTCCCACTTCCATTCTGTCATCTGAACAAATTCCTTCTTCCCAAGCCAGTAGGAAAAAAACCTGCAAAACATTTTTTTTTCCCCATTTCAGGGCTCTCTCTGACTCCTGAGCCTGCACACAGCATCCATGTGCAGCTCCAAGCTGCAAGTCATGGCCACAGCATCCCGCTGCACGCTAAGAGCCGCTCTGCTCGCATCCTTGGGAAGGAGCTCCATCTGCTGAGCCAGTGGACCAGGCTGAAATCCAGGGAGTCCTCCAGGCTTGTCCCAGGGCTGCAGGGAGTTCATCAGGCATCCCCTGGGCAGCACAGAGCCCATCAGATTCTGTTGCACCAGGATCAGTTCTTATGAGGAGCTCCAGGGAAAAGCCTCTGGGGAAGAAGCAAACCGAGTAGAGAGTGATAAGCAAAGCACAGGAAAGGGGGAAAAAAGGTCATCATGTGCCATAGCTGTAATCATGTGAGCAGGCTGGAGGACAGTGAAAATATAGGAAAAAGAGAGGGAAAAAGGTGCTCTCTTCTCAGCCTGACAGGTGAAGGAATAAGCCACAAAGGGATCTGTCTCTGAGCTAGGCTTTCTACCACTTAGACCCAGAGTCAACTGGAGGCTCTGCTTGGAGAGGAAGCCCTTGGGAGCTGCCTGCGACAGCAGTGAAGGAAAAAGGCCTCAAGGCTTGAAGGCTTTCACCTATGGGGGTAACCACTCTTGGTTGTTATTTTCAAGTGACAATGAGCCAGAGACCTACCATGAGCATCAAAATCTACACATAGGTCCTCGAGGGGTGCTTCAGACTCTGCATGGGTTAAGTGAACTGCCTGCCAGGATGAGGGGTGTGGGGTGATTTATCTGATACCTGCTCCTGTGGGACTTCTTGTAGCACTGATGCACCCATAGTGGGAGATGAGGCTCTCAGAGAGGCTGAGGGCATCTGCTCTGGGCTCCCCACAGTCTCAGCCTGCTGCTCATACAGGAGCAGGGCTGCAAGGACCACATCTAACCGAGGCATCTCTGGAGATGCTGCTTTATCTCAAAGAAGCTCTATTTCCCAGCCATGGGAGAGTTTTTGTATGTAAAAATGTCTTCTTCCTTCTGCATCCCTTCTTGGGGATACAGGATCTTTACTGCAGTTATTTTCCTATACGTTTGATGCCAAGTGCTTCTCTGTGACCAAAGGTTTCACTGGCCATGGTGGCCATACCCTTCAGCTTCCCTCGGCATTATCCAGCTTTGACCAGGGCAATGAAAGCCCGTCTTCAAAGTGGACGTGGATGGAGGAACGAATTGTGATTAGTGCCAGCCAGCAGCCAGAGGGATGTGATAGGGGTTTTACCACCAAAACTCAGCCTGGTCGTAAGCAAGAGCGACTTCCCCGGGTTTTTCAGAAATTACCCAGCATGGCTGAAGCTGATCCTTCCACAAACACTTTGAACCAGGCACCCAGACAGAAAAACCCGCAAAAGGCCAGACAGCTGAAAAGAAAGCTAATGAGCACTTGCACCTCTGCCTGATGGGTAATCCAGGGAGAGAGGAAGATTTCATCCCTGAACTACTGAACAGCTGGAGAGCTCCCGAGAGCCCCGGGGACCTGGTGGGAGTTTTGCCATCCCTATCCTGGGGTGACACTGAGGGTACAAGATTGAGCTCAGATTTTAAGCTCAATGTAGAGTCTTGCTGGCTCCAAGGCTAGGGTGATGTTCCTGAGCATCCCTCTGGTTTTAGCCTAGCAAAATATTCGGCTCTGGTTGTTTTCCCAGCAGCTGTGTGCCAGAAAGCAATGCCAGTCCCACACCAGACAGGACTGCATTTAGGTGGTTGGTGAGTAATCCCTGTACCTGAAGATGTCGTGGGTAACCTCATGTCCCTATCAGGAGATGAAGTTTCACTTGCTCATCACTTCACTGTGATTAAATTCACTGTAAGCTGCAAGATGAACAGGAAAAAGCAATGCATCCACCAAACTGACAATGGAGCCAAGAACAAGGCTGCTCCATGGGACTCAGGTCAGCAAAGGCTAACTGGACATGGAAATTACGTGACTGAGAGCCAGCAATTGTGGGACTATCCTGCTCCGCGTGGGAGTGACCACAGCTGGAAAGTAGCTTGCTGTCTCGTAGAGGCAGTCCAGGAAAAACTGGAAATTATTTAAAGAAAGCATCCCTACGCAGGAGGCTACGCCATGCCGTAAGCAAGCCAATGCATCACAAAAGAATGGGCTCTAAGGCTATAGAGGAATTTTATATGCAAATACTTTCTTGCATGTATAAGAAATAAGGCCAAAGTGGTGTCCTGAAACCCTAAAAATCTCAGTGGCTGATGTTCAACTGATTCCTTTTTGTTTGTGCTGACACATCACTTTTAGATTGATCACTTTTCTTCAGGGTCTCTGGGTTAGGGTCTCCTCAATCCGGTGCTAGTAGGGGATTTGGTGGCAGCCTGAACATCCTGTGTCTGATCAAGGGATTGCCAAAGCTAGGGGGAAAAAAAAAAGGATTTGCCTTTGGAAACGGTGTTAAGTTGCACCTCTGGATGGAGCAGATCTCTGGATGGAACTGACCTCTGGTCAAGTGCCCCAGGGCAGGACGGTGGGCAGAAAGGAAAGCAGCCAGGTTCTGTGCCAGCCAGAGGTGATGGCACCAGACCCAGCGAACAGCTGAGCCAAGATGCTCTGGAGAACCAGCACACGCCCTCTAGAAGAAAAGAGACTTTTCCTTAGGGTCAGAAAGTGAATGTGGCTAAACAGCAAGTGGGAGACATTATTTGGAGGAAGAAGATACCCTTCAAAAGGTGGAATCACACCCTGGAGAAGAAAACACCTGGATTTCTTAAAGGTTTGCACAGAGTTTAAAAGGCCCCAACAGGAACAGAGGAGACTCAGAATAAGAGGGAAGGTCCTGGCAAGGGTAAATATCTGCAGGAAGAAGGGAAGCAGTGGGAATGAGGACATGATTGTTCTCCCCACAGAGGTGACAGGGGCTTGCCCAGAGCAAAATCTGAGCTGCCCTTCATGGAGAGGGAGGAGAGCTGCTGAACACACTGGCTTTGGGAAATTCTGAGCTGAAAATGGCAGGAAAAGAGTAGGGCACACACTTACTACTTTCTTAGTTTTCCCTTGGCATCCTCTGTGGGTCCCTGCTGGACTCAGACCTGGGGGCAACCTGTAGCCTGACCTTGCATGGCCCTTCACCCTTCCCATCGTAAAATTGCAGCATGGATCCCTGACAGCCCTCTGCCTGGCAGGAGGAGGCCACCTTCCTCGCACGTGCAGTGAAAGGCTTTCTGTGTGTTAAAAAGCAAATACAATCCAGTGGAGTGGGAGAAATCTGGGATTCCGCAGCTCAGAGACAGACTTTATGGCTTTGAGCAGATCACGGCCTCTCTGTGCCTCAGTTTCCCTTGTGTGAAAAGGATGGAAGGGCCAGGAGGAGAAACAGAGGAGCTGTACCAGCTCCCGGGGTCAGAGCAATAGCAGGATCCATGGTAGAGGAGCACAGCTGCCTTTTCACCAGGATATTTGCTCTCCATCTGATGGGAGACACCTTCACCCTGAGCTCTTCCCTCTTCTCCTCCTCCTCTGGGAGAGACACGCTTGCTTGCCAAACGCAGTGGAGAGCGTTTGCATTTTCAACCCCAGTCATGCAGAAGAGAGTGAGTTTAACATTTGTGCTTTTTAAAATTAAAAATGCCAGGTATTTAGTGAAACTTGAAAAGAAACCAGTAATCTCAAAGAAACCATCTCTGTGGTATTCTTCTTGAGTGCAGTGCTATGGCCAGGCAGGAGCAACCTTGTCAGGGCAAGAACTTACCCCAAGCATCCCTTTTTGTTTGGCCGTAGGATATCCCTTGCCATATCCGCATCTGCCTGGGAAGAAGCCAGTCTGGTTCAAAGCCAGATCTCCCATCGGAGAAGGGGAAAGCTGGAAGCCATCAGCCCGGGGCTGGGCACAGAGGGAACTGCACCTTTCCAAGGCCCTGACCCCAGCCCGTGCCCTCGCACGGGCTGACACTGCGCTGTTTTAATTTGACAGCTTGGCTGCTGAAGAAAGCAGCTCCCAGCTGTCAGAGTGACTCCTGGTCTCATGGGCAGAGCTGGGAGATGAGGCATTGGTGCCATCCAGGACTCGGCCCCAAAAGTAAATGTAAAGCTACCATTTTTATGTGTTTTTATGCAAAAGGGCTAATGATATATCTGGGTGAGAACAACCCCAGCAAGCAGGTGGAAGAGACAAGTGCAGAGAGGATGTGGCTGAATGGGACCATCTTGCTACCAAAGTCGTATCTCTGACATGCCCTGCTGCTGTTTCACCCCACAGTCTTTGCTACAGTCCCTCGGGGAGGCATGAGTTGCTTCCCCTCTATGCAGAACCAAAACTCGACTCAGGGAAAGCCAAACTTGATCCAAGTAACCCTCAGGGCGAGCACTGGGGCAGACCCACAGCAGGACTCTACTCCTCGGCTTGGAGCTCGGCTCTGCTCACATCACCCTCCACCTCTGAGACCCCCACAGCCAGTTTACAAGGTTTTATCTCTGCTGTGACCTATAATGGTGCTTAAAGGGGATATTTCTCAGGGGGAATATTTCTCCCTAAAGAGAAAACAACTCTGTGACAGAACGGCCAAGCACAGGGCTTCAGCAGACGGATCCCACGCCCCTCTGGGCACTCCTGACGAACTTTGCCTTTTCTTGCCAGGCCAGCCCGGCATCCTCCTCTGCTCCCAGTCCCGACGAAGGCAGCCCGCCAGCCTGCTTAGCATTCGGCTCTCATCGCTGGGAGCAACCGTGGCTGCTAAGGAGCCCAGACCGGCAGCTGTGAGCATCTCGGTCCAGAGTCCCCCCGCGGTCTTGGCTCATCATATGATTTCTCCTAAGGGATAACCGCTGAGCGGGACTGAGTCTCCAAGCTGATTCTTTGCTGATAAGCCAGCTGCCAAGTTCCCAGCACTAAGACAAAAGAGTTTTTCTCTTTCCAGCAGGTTTTTCTGCTGTGAATGACAGAGGAAGGGGGAAAAGCAAGCTGCCGAGCGCTCTTCAAGGCAAGAGGCTTCGGGGGCTCCTTCCCTCCCGCTGTGCTGGCAGAAGATGGAGCTTTTCAGACTGAGTCTGGGCTGTATTTGCCTCCTTCCTTGGCTTGAGGGTAAGTTTCTCCTCCTTTGGGGTAGCTGGAAACTGGGAAGTGAATCGTCCCCCAGGTTTTAACCTACTTTCCTGCAGAAGTGTTGCCTGGGCTGCAAAGCTCTGAATCCGCCAGCTGTAAAAGAAGTGCCTGTAGGTGCATTTCAAGGCAGCGTTTAAAACTGGATTACGCACAGGGGTACAGGAGATTGAGGGACAGGCTGGCAAGGTGCTGGGATGGCTTGGCCAGGGACACCATGGCATCATGCTGGCCACTTTTATAAAGTGCTTTTAAACTTCTAAGAGAAGCAGATGAATAAATCTGCTCTGGGGGTGAGGCAGGCACTAACTGACCTCTCAAGCACTGTGTTTGCTCCCTGCCCCGGCTGCTGCTTCCCAGCAGAGATGAGAGGGCTGAGAGTGTGCTGGTAGCCTGGGAGAGGGTGGTGGGAAGGGGAGAAGGACCTTTCTCTGTTATTCTTGTTCCTGTGGTGGTCAGTTCGGAACAGAATGTGCTGGGGAGCTGTAGTGGCTGTACCACTCACCACTGTGGAGCAAACTTGATAGAGGCTCATGTTAACATTCAGCTGCTTGCCAGGTCACTCGAATCCTGCCTGTATACAGTAGGATTTTGATTCCAAGCAGCCTTGCTTTTGACATGCATGGGTAGATGAGGAAAGCAAAAGTTCTGCCGAGCATCATCCTGCAGAGTTGGAGCAGTGCTACCCAGGAATGGCTACCTGGGAGCAGTGCTACCCGTGGTCTTGCCCATCCCATCATGGGCAATGGGTAGCATCTCTTTTCTTTAAAACAGTTCGAAGCCCCTGAGCTAATAAGTAATTCACTTTTTACTATGCCTGAGATGCCAGGTCAAAGGGGACTCATGGAAACAAATCCCTGAAGTGCTTCAAGGCTCATTCAGTCCCTGAAGGTGCAAGGAGGACAGCCCTGCAGTTTTGAGGCTACCTGCTCAGAGCTTTTCAAGCTCCCTAGAGCAGAGGACTACAACTATTCGGTCTGCACAGCTGGGATGTTTATTCCTTAAAGACAAATCTTAGACTGGCAGCTCTGACCATAATGCCTAGAACAGAATAGACTGTTATTTCAGTTGGAAGTGACCTACAATGATCATCTCGTTCTACTGCCTGGCCACTTCAGGGCTGACCAAAATTTGAAGCGAGTTGTTAAGGGCATTGTCCAAATGCCTCTGAAACACTGACAGGCTTGGGGCATTGATCACCTCTCTAGGAAGCCTGTTGTAGTGTTTTAGCTCCCTCTCAGTAAAGAAATGCTTCCTAATGTCCAGTCAAAACCTCCCCTGGTGCAGCTTTGAACAATTCCCAGACATCCTGTCACTGGATCCCAGGGAGAGGAGCTCAGCACCTCCATCGCCGCTTCCCCTCCTCAGGTAGTTGTAGAGAGCAATGAGGTCCCCCCTCAGTCTCCTTTTCTCCAAACTAGACAAACCCAGATTCCTTAGCTGCTCCTCCTAGGACATTGTTCCAGCCCTTTGACTTTCCATTCCTGGCTCCACAGCCTCTAAGCGCATGTTCCCTGGGCTGCTTCAAGCAGCTAGCCCTCAGTTTGCTCTGCACCCAGGTCAAAGGAGGGGTTTGTGCTCCTACAGATTTGACTTTTGCTCCTTCTACTGTTGTTTTTTGCACCCCAAATATTGCCACTTAAAGTAAATCCAGTGAATTGAATGAATATTTTTTAAAGCCGGAGGCTGTACTCGTGAGGGGTGAGGATACATCTGCATCTTTTAAAAGTTACAGGAGATCTGGTTAGGACATGGAGGTGACACCATGGTGGAATGCCAGGAGAGCAGAGCAGCCTTCAGGGTCTTGCTCTTTCTGTCGGTCTAATACAGGTCTTCTCCAGTGTTAGAAGAAAGTGGTTCTTTACTACTGCCGATCACGGGGCATTTCCACAGGACATTTATTTTTCTTTCCTGTTAAATGCTTTTTGTGCAATTGCACAGTCAACCACTACATTTCAGCCAGACCACTCATAAAACCACAACTGCTTTACAAGAAAGGAATTCATCTTCCCAATACCTGGCAACGCCTAAAGCAAGCTCAAAGAGCAGAGAGAAAATATGCTCTTGCTTGGGGCTGATATCTCCCCGCAGCAGCCTCTCCACATCCCATCCTGCCTGCAGCTGCTGAGTTTTAAGGCTGCTGGCAGGACAGAGATGCTTGCTCTCGACAAAGCTTAAAGGCTTCATTTTCCTGCTGGAAACTGGAAATCCTGGAATTGCCTAAGCTGGTTCTGTGAGTGGTTTCTTTGGAAAGTCCCTGCAAACAGAGAGAGAGCTGAAGTGCTTTCTTAAGAAGTCAAGCCTAACGGTAACCCAGTGAGGTATGGTGGGTGGTGGGAAGTCGGGCACCAGCAGAATTCATGACTGTACAAGCAGAAAGAAAACTGCTGCCATAATACCACATTTAACACTAGCTCTCGATTCTCATGCGCTAAGCATGAGGCTGGCAGTGTCTCTGCTTGGCAGCCTGGCCTGATCCTGTATCCTGGGGGGCCATTCTCCCTCTCCCAAACCCATGTACAGTGCTGGCTGCTCCCTGACCCCTCACACCCCACTCACCTAAGGCAGCCCTAGGATCTCACATCTAAGAGGCAGAAAGGACAATGTTATTTGATACTTCTCCTCCCTAATGTACTTTTCCAGCCTCCAACTATTTTCTGCTCAGGGGATTTCCTGACCCTGCTGTGTTTAACTCTTCAGTGGCTATCAAATCTCTTCCCTCTGCTTGTGCAGGCTCTCCCTGGCAGCAAGAATGCACAGCTGCTGGGTGCAGAGCCACCTCCTGCATGCTGTGAGCCTTCCCTTGGCTCCCTGTGTCCCATCTGGGATCAGTTCTTGACCAGTCAGCCCCTGCCCATCCTCTCCAGATCTCTGTGGATTTTATAGACCTCCATCATATCCCCCCAGGGGCTGGTTAGCTCCACATGCATCAGATTCGGGTTGACTTCACCAACCTCCCCTGCTTCCCATCATTTGTCAGCATGTCTTTCCGTGACAAAACCTTCCTTCCTTCCTTCCTTTCCTATGGCTGCTCTGCTGCCTCAGAGACCTTTTCTGAGACACTTGGTCAAAAGTGGACCTTGCAGTAACATGGAAAGCCATGAAGCCTTGTTGGCGAACCAAAATCAAGATATTCTTAAGAAAGCAGTAATGGCTGGGAAAAAAACACAGCCCAATGTGGCTGCCAGAAGCAACAGCTGGGAACTACTCTTGGAGATATAGGTTACTGGAAAACAATCTGAGTGCAGACCAAGAAGTATTTGCAATCAGGTACTTGCACTGACAAGCCATTTGCCAGATAATTACTGGCAGTTACCAGTAGGCTTTGTTGACTTCTCTATAAAAATGACACAGCTTGATAAGAGCTGACCTGCTGCCTGAAGTGATGGAAATTGTGCTCCCATAAACCCAGAGCTCCCAGTTGCCAGGTAGCTGCTCACCCAGCTCCAGTTCTGCCTGTTCTGCTGGGCCTGGTGGGCAGACACCTGTTTGCTCACCAACAGGGACTTACCAAGATCCATCTAGCATCATCCTCACCGTAGGGAGCTTGGCCACATCCACTGACCTGTCATGGACATTTCTGTCTCTAGATTTCACATCCACATATGCACAGTTGTAGGCTGACAGAGGACTTGAGTAAAATAAAGCTAATGTTGGTTCCGGTCAACAGCCTGTTTTGCAAAAAAAAAAAACCCTCATCTCAGTTCCTGCTGTGCTGGTCTAGGGTATAAATTCAGGCAAAATAGACAACAGAGTGCCAATCTCTCTGCTTCCCTGTGCACATCTGGATTTCCTACTTCTGACCATACACATCTGGATCACCACACCCCTCTTTAAATAGCACATATCTTCCATTTATTTTTAATTTCTTCATCCCAGGGCCCTGGGCTAGTCTCCTGCATGAGCAGCAGAGAGACTTGCTCCCTTGAATGGAGATCTTTTTGTGAGAATGAGTTATTGCTGGGCTGCATTCAAGCCTGTTCCTGCTGGTTTATTCAAAGTCTTGTTTGTCCATCTATGATAGCATCTCAAGGTGCTTGCTTCAGTTAGATTGCACATTACATTGTTCCTACAAGTGAACTCACAGGGCAATGTCTTGCACCAAGCTCCATCTACGGAGGGAACCCTCCTGCCTTCACTGGGAGCTTCCCTCTTCTGCTACTGCATCTTCTCTTTTCTAGCTGGTCCTGGCCCTCTACAGGAGGTGGAAACAGCCTGCTGAGCCCAGGGCAGCTCAGAAACAGCTTCCCTCAAGTTCAGGAGAGGCATCATGCCAAGTTACGATAACTTCAGGCCATTGCAGAGAATTGTTCCTCCTGCTATGGCTAGCCATGTGAAAATCTCTTCTGCCTTCAACCAATGTCCTTCTATACTGCTTAGATTTGTAGATGTGCTACAAGAGCTCCACTCTACATTTATCCCTGAATTTGAATTCTGGTAAGAGATCCAGATAAAAGAGGGCAGTAGGTCTGCATTACTAACATGAGGCCCAGAAGCGAGCGCAGGAGGTCAGGGGAGGTTAGATACTGTGCTTGCCTGAAGGGACAAGGTCCCATAAGCAGTACCAGGGTAGGGGGTGATGTTGTCCCCATCACCACTGTGTCTGAACACCTAAAGATGGCTTTCCTTACATTCTCTGGTTGATTTTTCTTCTTTTGGACTGGGGCCATTTCTGGTAGGAGCTGTTTTTAAAGACAGGGCAGACCCCAAAATGCTGTCAGGGCAACTTGAGAGGATGGGAGTCCTCCAAACCCTTTCCCACCTGATGCCCCTTGAATTGCAGCAACAGTCCAACAAGGGGACTCTAAGTGCTGGGAGAGCTGATATTCAGGGGGAGTTATGCAAGGAGGAAAATGTGTGTAATGCCTATGAGGACAGTGTGGCCCATCTCCATTGATGCATGTTGCATAGAGAAGATATAATCACCTGCAGTGGTGAACAGTGGAGGCAGATTAAGCTGAGCAGGAAACTCTGTAGCTTGTCTCACCATAACCCAGGCTATAGCACTGCTGGCTCCAAGGTTTCTCAGCCACAGCACATGTGCACCTCATGCTGTGCTCATTTTGGGTGAGAGCAGCAGAAACAGCTTGGAGACATTTCTCCAAGTCACTGTTGCCACGGCCTGGGTGACTGGGTGAATCAGGATGACCCGCTGTTGTATGGTGGTACCCAAGAAGAGCTTGGAGCTACATTTGGGAGCTCTCCTGGGCCACGGGATGTTTCCACAAAGCAGTCCCTAAGAGAGGTGCTGCTGGCTGCTGCAGATGGATGCATGCCTTCAAGGACAGGTAGAGGCAGGAAAATAAATTCCTGACTGTGACTGAGAGGTTATCTTCTCCCTACAGAAAACGCCTACTTGGCAAGAAAAATTGAGATAATAAAGGATTTTTCAAAAAGCAAGAAACCCCACCGGAGAGGGAGAAAGAAGCCAAAGCCAATGCTGAGGTTCCCAGGTGACCTGGAGTGTTTCGGGAACCTGTGCTTGCTCAGCTCTGACTTACCCCTTCCCTACACAGAGCCTTTAAACGGAGCGACCCATCCCCAAACAATATGCAAAATGGCTTTGTCACTGCTTAGAAACAGCGGAAACTTTCCCAGTCAGACTGGGAGTACACGTAACTAAGGCTTTCTTGACGGCATTACCTTAATTAGGAACGTTGCATGGTTTTTGCTTCTAATCCTACAAGGAACAGCATGTCCCATGGGTGGCCGCGCTGCAGAGGACTATATTTGCTTGCTGTTCTTTCTTGTAACCAGACAGAGTGGCTGTATCATAGGACAAACAAGCTGGCATCAAATGCCTTTGCTAGAAATTGTTTATTTTGTTCCTAAAAATACGAAGAGGCCAAAATGTTCAAGCTTGAGCAGCTCAAAGCAGGCATCTACTCAGGCTCTCTGGGTAAGGCTGGCATTTTCCAGACATGCTGAATCCCCTCCCGAGGGAGTACACTGGATGCTCAGCTTGCTCCAGGTTAACATTCCCGAAATCTTAGGGCTGATGGCCTTATTTACAAGGCTGCAGGAGAGTGGGACTTGGCAGTGTCAGGGGAAAAAAGTCATTTTTGCCTCCTGAGTAAGGATTCTTGGTGTCTGATGTGCATCCCAAAAAATGCTCCAGCTTTATTTCTGGATCTGCCCCTTATGACTGTATGGGGCATGTGCAATGATTGCTGCCAGTTACCTGTACCTAACTGTAAGTTGTTCACTTAGATAGCAACATCTCAGTGTCGGGAAAGCAATAACGCATGGGTAGTGGACGGTGAATCTGTATGATGGACACAGGCTCATGTCTTGGCAAGGACGGCACAAAACATCACAAGGAAAATCCTATTCTTGGTAGTCAACCTTACCAAGAGCAAAACATCATGAGAGGCACCACTGTTGGCAGGGAAGACACTCGGACCACAGTTCAGAGAAGGATTATGGCCCCAGCTGCCACCCTCCCGTGTAATGTTGAACCAAGCCAAGTTTAGCTAGACCTCTGTTCCCAAGCTGTAAAATGGTGGGGTTTTTTTTAGACCTGAGATACAGTGTGAAAATAAAAATCTACTAACAATTTGGTGTCATACGCTGCTGAGGAGCTATACAAACCTCAAAGGAAAGCACTTCACTTGCAGTGTTGAGCTTCCTGGACCTTCAATGAGGTAAGTCCCTGAAAACTGAGACCTGTGTAAAACCAAGAAAGCTGGTAGAAAGGGGCTGCTCTAAAGTGCAAAAGGCTGGACATGAGGACACATGATGCTTGCTGCTAATGTGTAGGTTACACAGCAGTTCGTTAGAGGGGAACGTATACGATCGGGGACCGTACAGAGAGAACAAAACACAAATCTGCTGAGTTAAGCAGCAATACTCTTCAAAAGTTTTAAAAATTAAACTTTCAAATGGACAGTAATTCCCAAGCAAGGGAAAACAAAAAAAAAAAAAACAGAGATCATGGCATGTTTAATAACAAAACCCATAATAAAACATATTAGAAAAAGATTTAGAGGCACAATCTAGAGAGAGAACAAAAAATTACTACTAGAAAATTTCAAATGCATCTGCAGTAGGAACTCAGTGGGTGTGAGAAGGACAATAACTAACTGATGTAGATGTAAGAAGGACAACAAAGGCAGGGCAGAGTTGAAAGGCTGAATGGCTTATTGGGGCTGCTGCTCACTTCAGACATGATCAGGGAGATCCTCACACAGCAGCTGCCCTCTGCAGTCTGAAGAATGCTACCAAACAAAATTATCAACAGAGGAAATTTTAGGGAACAAAAAGATAAGTAATCTGTGGCAAATGACCAGCCCAGATGGAATTCACACTGAGTTACAGGAAAGTAAAGATGCCATTTTTTTAAACTTCTAAGGAGTATGTAAACTATTACCTAAAGCAGCCACAGCACCAAAGGACTGTGTTACGGCAGTTACATCCATCTTAAGAGGGATCCTTGCACAGCTGGAGAAACACAGGTCACTTGGTTTGATTTCAGAATCAGGCAAGTCAGTAGAAAGAAAGGAATGAGTTGGCAGACACACAGATAAATATAAGAAAAGCCAATAGAGCTTTTGTAGTGGGAATGCCTGATGGCATCAATGAGTGTATAAACGTGGTGAGCTGATCTAGACCTTTTGCTTACATTTGCAACGGGCTTTTGGAAAGATTCTTCCATGAAGGCCCTTAAGAAACATGATTCTCATGGGATAGCAGAGAGATTTCACCCATAGGCTGGAAAAAAAGAAGTGGAATTTGCTGACAGTGATCACAGCAAAGTGAAGGTATCAGCAGGTGCCAAGAAACATCAGTGCTTTAAACATAGTGATCTTGGAAAAGGAGTGAATAATGAAGTAATAAGATTTGCTGATGGCACAAAATAATCAAAACTGAAGTTGACGGTGCAGAGCTGCAGAAGGAGCTCAGGATACTGATTAAGCAACAAAATGGTTTTTGAACTTCAGAGTTGAAAAATACAATGCAGTGTACATGAGGAAAAAAAATACCTTAACCATAAATACCCAACAACAATCTTTTAATGAGCTGATACATTTTAGGAAGGAGGCACTGGCATCCTTGTTGTCTTCAGTGAGCTTTTTACCTGTCTGATTTTACCCTCTTCCCCTATTAATTAGCCAATGCTAATGCCCAGTGCTGGAGGTAGGATACTGGGGTGAAGATACATTTTGTGGCTCTCAGATCATTACTTTGCTTCATCTTAATTGGCAGAAACTCTTTTCCAACGAGGTGAGAATCCTGGATTCTAAGTCCTAGAAAAAAAGCATGGTGGGAGGATTGTATTAATCCCCTTGAATTTTCTAATGATTATGGGAGATTATACATGAGACATTTCTCCTGCCTTTGGAAGCTGGCAGAAACTCAAGCCCAAGGTGCATTAAACGTCTTCCCGCCATCCAGCCCTCAACAAGGGGTAAAGAGGACAGGACTCACCAGCTGTCCACACATCATCCAGAAATTTAATTTCCATGGGTTTGGCAAAAATTGCCAAGATTGGTGGCTATCACAGGTCCACAAAACTCAAAATCCCAGTGTGGACACATCCATCCTCATTTCAGAGCTCGCGCAAGAGTCGTACTGTGGTTTCTGGCTGCCTCTCCCCACGCATTCAAGCTGAGGAGAAAGCCCTGAGCTCTTTCTGATTTAACAACCCCCAGGCACTATTAATCTAGCAGACCCCCAGAATTTCCTGAGAGAAAACATAATTGCTCTTTTAAGCTATTGTTCATACCCTTGGTATTTTGTTCCAGCTTCTGTTTACACTGTCATTAATTTTTTCAGGCACCGAGCCAAATACTTGCTGCCAGGGAAAAGTATTGTTCCTTGCTTTGGGAGGGGAAGCTCTGCAGAAACAGTTGTTTAGATAAACATCAGTGTTCTTGTTTAACATAGCTTTTCAGCCTCCTCTTACTCTTTATGGTCAATACTGTGTGCTGATGGGACTTTTATGACTTTGACTGCTGGGGAAAAGAGGAAAAAAAAAGTCAGTGCAAAAGCTGGGAATTAACATGTGTTAATTGTAACCGAAATGAAAACATTTCTCAGAATGTGCAGAAACTTGAAACTTTTCTTTCTGTCCCTCTGTCCTAGGCATAAAATACACAGCAGGAAGTACACCTGGGTTGGTGACAGGTGGTTTAGCGTTAACCTTTTGCTCCGGATGTTCACAGGCCACACCAAATGATTTTGTGCTGAAAACAGGGGCAATTGTCCAGCTAACAGGATGATATCCATCCCAAATTATCAGAGATGTTGGAACCCATTGCTATTAAAAGCAATGAGCAATTACAGGAATTGCTTCAAATTGTGTGTCTGTTGTGGGACAGCTGTAATGTCTCTGTCTTACAAAGGGATGCTTAAAAATGGTACCTTCCTGCCTGGCGAGCACAGACAAATGTCAGGTGTGCTAAATCCAAGTTTATTTCAATGCTTACGTGACCTGTGCCAGCCAAGTACTACCAGAGTTCCAATGGGGTATGCTTTTATCCCAGCATTGCCTTAATGTCACCAGAAGCCACATAATAGAGACAGTAGCCCCAGATGGCCTAACTGGCCCCAGATGAATAGCAGCTGGGGAATTCAGGGTTTCAATTGCTTTTCTTCATATGAAAAATTTATTTATTTGATCCAGATAAGGGAAAAAAAACCCAAACCACCCAATTATTTTGGAGGGAGGGAAGGATGGATACCTATTTAAAGCTATAACCAGTTGAAATATTATATTAAATACATAGAGGCAGATATTTCATAAAAGTACCTCTTTTGAAGGATGGTGAGTTTTTCCCCATTAGTTACATGGGTAACTTACATCACTGTTTTTTCTCTCTAGTATTGCTCCTGGCTATTTGCACAGCCTGTATTTTAAATAAATATTGTTCTGGGGAATTTGGAAGTTGGGGCAACTGTTTATCTAGGCATGCCCATCCAGGAACAGATTGGTGGGTTATGTCTTCCCGTCCCCAGAGTATTTCCGATGTCTGGTGCTCAGAAGACGCATTTGCCCCAGACATGCACAGTACTAAACCGTGCTCTGATTGTACCGCAGTAGCAGAGGGACAAGGCTTCCTCATAAGGAACACCCGGCTGGAAAAGTGCATTCGCACCTCCCACCACGAGACCAACGGCATCAGCCTGACTGACTGCAAGGTGCACTCGCAGCAGCAGTGGAGCTGGGACCCTGCCACCAGAACCATTGTCAGCCTTCAAACGAAGCAGTGTTTGTCAGCCTACAAGACGCGGGAATATGCCCTGGTCAGGCTGGAGCCCTGCGGTGACTGGGAACGCCAAGCGTGGTCCTGCAGCAAGAAGGGACACTTGACTCTGCAGAGTGTGGGCTTCCACCTCAGCACCAAGGAAGGAGGCCACAAGGTCTTTATCTCAAGGGAGAAGGACAAATTCAGCAGATGGAAGACTTTAGCGGATGAAACCATCTGTGCTGCTCCCCAGACAGCAGCTCCGAGGCCCAGCAAACCAACGCAACAAGCTATAGACACACGGGTGTGGAGCTATAAAAGTAAGATGAGGTAGATTTAGCACCAGATAACATCTAACCTTAGGTGTCATCCAAGCCACCTAACTCCAGGCTTGCATCTGTCATTCTAACTCATGGTCACTTTGGCCCCATCTGGAGAGATACCAAATGGCTCCAAGTCAGCCCAACTACTTGGTACCACCAGTTTCCAGTAGTTGCAGTTCAGTGTTTTACAGAAAGCACCTAACACCTTTAGACACCTAGGATGAGGTGTCTAAACCCCAGATGCATTTCTGGTGACAGGCAAAAGTCAAGTATTTCAGAAAGTACATGTGAGCGATGCCCAGAGCAAAGAGAGCCTCACAAGTCCAAAACAACCAAGGAAGCCCCATAAAATCAGCTGCTTAAGATTCTGAAGGTGCTTTTGGTACTTTGTAGTTTGGGATGTCATTTTTGGTAACAAGAAAACTGGAGGCAGCTGAAAACCTCTTTTGAACTTGTGTGAATTATTGAGAAGCAGCTATATTTCAAATGAGAAATTGTTCCTTCAGTTTCTAAGCAACACATTACAGTTATCTCCTGCCAGATCCCAACAGTGAACCCATCGCTAACGAAACCACAGTTCTAACCTTCATCTCATGCTTTCATGATCCTTAAAAGTGATGCTCCTTGTGCCTGATGTAATCACAAAGAGACTAGTGAACACAGCAAGTGGTGGGAGGTAGTTAAAGTGCTGCCCTCCCTTCGCATTAAGAAAACCTAGAACATGACATAAAAAATTATAAAAAAAATCTGGTTTATATTACCAGTTTCATGGCCTTGACTTCTGCTAAAAAGAATCTAATCTCTGCCTTCATGAGTGTTCATGATCCTCTGCCTAGACTGGACACAAAAAGGGCAGAAACCCTGGTCCTGTCATGGGTTTAGGTGTTGGACACTAGAATAACAGACACCAGGAATGGTCATTGCACCAAGATATGACTGTCATTTGTCAGACGGCCAGTGAAGTCCATTGCTGACCACTGATAATTCATGGTCCAGTCTGTTTCCCTCTTTCATTTAGTTACTTATCAAAGGAAGGTGGTTTCAGGACTTTTCTTATGAAGTTGTGTGCAGAACTGAGACCTGAAAATCACACTCAATTACTCCTTTTATCCTCTCCTCATCTCCCTTCTTCCACTCCAGGTATCAGAAAAGAGATGGTGTTCATAATTACTTTTCTGTTTGTCCACTCCGTAGGTGATGAGGTTCTCAGCCTTCCTCAGGGGAAATTATTTCCCTTACATGAGGCTGTTCCTGACCTTAAGGTTGATGGCCCCAATGAGATTTTCAGCTTTGCAGAAACAAGTAAAGAGAAAATGTGATGAATCTGGTTGGCATAAGCAGCTGGATTATGAGTATAACCTTTTGACAAAAAGAGGCTATATCTAATTGAAAAGAAAAAGAGATACAATAGCTTTCTTGGCTGTCATGTACAGATAAGAAGGCCTTTTTACTGAGGTTCTTAATTAGACAACTAGAAGACTAACATGTAATTGTCACAGGCCAGTAGTCACAAGTGTTACTGTTTGTTTAATATGAAGGTAAATACAGCCAATACAAATTAGACACCATAATAAGCTAGTTAAATATAGGCTAGGAAATGCGTGGAACATTTAAGATACGGGGAAAAAGGCATGTGAAAAGGGCGTTTGCATTCCCCAAGGCAATGTTCCTGGCAGCCCAGGGCTGCCTCAGAGCCAGGCTCCCTAAATAAGGCTGCGAGGGTAAACACAGACCATGCTTTGAATCAGGTTGTGCCAGTTAGTGTGTCTTGTGCAAACTGGTAATTTTCCTATCAACCCCGTGGTTCAGAGTCTACTAAAGGGAACCTCTGACTGCTCAGTAACAACATCAAAGCCCTGTGTTTTTGTTTAGGCCTTTCTTACCCAAGTTTCAGCTGGTGTCAACAGGTAACTTTCACTTCAGCGGGTTATTTGCTCAATAAATTACACCCGTGTACCCACGGATGCTCATGCCACAGGAACGGATGAGGCTGGGATAAGTAGCAGGGAACTCTGCAGATAGAAGTTTCTTGATCTTGCCCGTGAATCAGCGTAGGAGAGGAGTGACTATTGCTGCCACAAGATTTCCCACAACCTCCCTTCCAGCTGTATTTGCTGCCCTACACATCCTACTTCTGCCCTAAGATGGGCAAGGCAAAGGATGCCACTGAGCCTTGCAAGAGGTATGGCCTATTTACCACCATCTTTATTTACCACCATTTTTCTTCACCTGCTGTGTTGGTAATACCTGTGATGCTTAGCTACAGTCCTGCTTGTCTCTTCCTTACAGCTTATCCTTTAATAGCCAGTGTTGCACTATACTTTTTAGACCAATGACTTTTTCTTTTACTACCAGAAAACAAGCTCTGCTTTGGCTGTGGATCCAGTCTTGAGGGGTCCATTTCATCCTTGAAATCTGTAAGCATTGAAGGCACAGGATGCACAGGAGGAGGTGACTGTTGCTGCACCACATCCTGTTTGCCTTGCAGGGCTGGGATCCCTTCCCTTGCCAGGCACTGAGTGCATCCAGGTTTCTGTACAAAATGTACAGAAACAAAATGATAATAACTTCTTTGCTTTATTTCCTTCCAAGCTAAAACCATTGATTCATCAAAGATGGATGCCATGGACAGAGAATCTTCTGTGGGTTTGACTGACCCACCTCTGGCTAACAGATTTAACAGCACGGTGTCTCCAGTGAAGACCAAACAGGCATACCTCCCAGCAAACGAGGGTGAGCCCTTTTCTGAATGCGTTTGGGAGAACAGCAGGAAGGAAAGTGTGGGTGGCATCTAGAGATTACTGAAGTATTTTCAGGGGTGGTAAGTACCTGAGTAGTTCTGAAACACTTCCATGTGCACCACTGCCTGGTTCAAGGCTCAGATCTCACACAGCATGTTGAGATGTTTGCCTTGGCAAACAGAGATACGGTCATAGTCTTTAACCTGGAGGCACAGCCACCAGATGTTCTAGGAGCAGAAAATATCTGTGGCTGAGGAATGCTGAAGAACAAGAAAGTTCCCTTTTCCCTCCAACTCCATACAAAGGGGATTTGTGGTTACAGTGCAGCCCCAGGAGGAAGCTGGAGCTTCCCCCAGTCCAAGAGTGGAAGCTGCTAATTGGAGTCTCTCTGCTTCTTCCCCTAGATGTGTCCCACAATCACTCTAAAAAGCACCATGGAAATCGAGGGAAAAACACTGGGGGCAGGCTTGCAGGTAGGTTCAGACATCAGCCAGAGGAGCAAGAAACCAGGTGGATGAAGGTTCATCAGTGCTCCTCACCTTCCATCAACACAGAGTTACATTCCCCTGGGTCCTGCTGAGGATGCTCAGTAGGGAACCAGGCCATCAGATTCCCTGTCAGAAAAACTCCTTTTAAAGGTTAAACAAATCTCCCCAGGCTTGGAGTACAAAAGTGAGTAAAACATCTAAATGCTTTGTCCCACCTCACCCGGAGAAATAAATACCCACTAGCACTGGCGCCTTCCCCCAGCCCCTCTTATTTTGTATCAGAGAGCTGCAGAGCAGAGAAGCATGAATAGTTACTGTCTTCATACATGGACCAATTGGAGAGGGTCCAGAGGAGGGCCATGAAGATGATCAGAGGGCTGGAGCACCTCTCCTATGAGGACAGGCTGAGAGAGTTGGGGCTGTTCAGCCTGAAGAAGAGGAGGCTCCGGGGAGACCTGATAGCGGTCTTCCAGTACCTCAAGGGGGCCTACAGGAAAGATGGGGAGAGGCTGTTCAGTGGGGCCTGTTGTGATAGGACGAGGGGTAATAGGTTTAAATTAGAAGGAGGGAGGTTTAGATTAGATATTAGAAAAAAATTTTTTACAATGAGAGTTGTAGAGCACTGGAACAGGTTGCCCAGAGAGGTGGTGGATGCCTCATCCCTGGAAACGTTCAAGGCCAGGCTGGATGGGGCTCTGAGCAACCTGATCTAGTCAGGGAGGTCCCTGCTTCTTGCAGGGGGGTTGGACTAGATGACCTTTGAAGGTCCCTTCCAACTCTAACCATTCTATGATTCTATGATTCTATGATTCATAGCACGAAAGGAAACCTTTTTGTGGCCATTTTCAATAGAGGGGCACTGTGCAGTGTAAAGCAGCTGTAAGGTGCTGATCTCACAGACAAAGCAGTTCTCCCACTATCTGATAGTCTTCAGGGACATTACAGATGTTTTTTTGTGGCAATCATGGCTATTGTGTAACAACAGGGATAGGTACAGCAAAGGCATGATTGTTTTCCATTACATCCCTTCAGGCACCAACTGGAAGACGGCCATGCTGGTCCTCAGCCCTTTGGCATTCATACTGGGATTAATAATACTGACACTCAATGTTCATTACAACAAGTAAGTGAGATTCAGGTTCATTTGGTTTGCCACTTTCCTGTTCAGCACTTCACAACAGAAGTCTTGATCCTGGTACCCTTCCCAATCCCACACATGAAGTGTCAGGCTCTGAGCAGATGAGTCTGCTCACCCATGATGTTACCCTTGAGGATTTCTCCTCTGCCACCCTGTTTCTCCCTCCCACTCACTGTCCCATCCAAATGCAGCCACTGATGTTGGCTCCTTCTCCCTTGCACACCTTGTGCCACTCCTGAAGGATGAGGGAATTTGGGCACTACAGTTGGTGATCCAGTTCACATGATGCAGTTATGTACCCTCTTCTCTCTCCTCCTAGGAAGAAGAAAATCCTCTCTGCTCTGAAGAGCTCCCCAGCCAACAGCAGCAGAACTGACTTACGGGAGGCATCTCCCTTGCAAAGAAGTCCCCAGTCGTACCTTCCACCATCTCGCTCCCCTTCCTTGAGGCGTGGAGAGATACTCATTGAGTGGAAAGATGGGACTGTCACTCCTCTTTTTGACAATGCAAATTACCAAACGGACTAGCTCTGAAATAA